>SNQJ01S0000314.1:338313-360598 GCA_010110895.2 Picea sitchensis
GAAATAATTTATTTTATATTCACTTTGAATTATAATACACTCATTACTTCACTTTATTATTTACCTTTTAAAATCTCTTAAACCACTTTGACTACTTTGACCTTTTGGGGCTTCTAGATGATATATAAGGGTCCTCCAAATTCGTAAGGCCATAACTCTCAAACCGTGAGGATTTATGTGACGTTCCACATACCACTAGAAATGGAATGACATGTACTATCCATATAGAATAGTATTATTTGAAAAAATATCATAACTCATACCGTTATCAATAAAAAAAACTTGGGTCCATTACCCAAACCTGGGGTCTCCAACTTTTCATGGCCATAACTCTCTAACCATGAGGAGTTATGTGACGTTCCACATGCCACCAGAAATGGAATGACACACAATATCCATCTAGAATAGTTTACCTGACAAATTAATTGTCCTTCATCTCATTATTCCACAAGTAATCATGGGTTCTCTTACTCCCCAAAGTGTCTTCTCGTGAGGGATTTCACCATAAGGGGACCACGTTGGAGTTCATCCATATTTACTTCTTATCAACCATGACAAGACAATAATGAGTCATATTTAAATCAAACAATATTAGGTCCATTACCCAAACCTTTGTGTTGCGGGGCTTTCTTCAAGGGTTGACATCAATGACAACCAACCTTAATCAACAATAACGTGACAACTAATATAGGAAGCTAGGAAAAGGATGGTGTCATGTTGGACCTGGGATTTGACGTGAACATTTTTCCAAATAAATTTTGGGAATTTATGGGAAAAGAAAACTTGGCGTGGTCCCCAATTCAATTCATGTTTTCCAACCAATACAAAATCCATCCTATTGGTAAGCTAGTGCAAGTGGAAGTAAACATTGAGGGGATAAATACCAAAGTAGACTTTGACGTGATTGAGATTATGGATAACTTAGAACCCTATCCAGCTCTACTTGGAATTTATTAGGAATTTGATAACAATGTCGTATTGAACCTGAAGAAACAATATATGTCTTTTATGACAAACAACTTGTACACTATTGCGTTGTGAAATCAAAATGAGGGTGACAAGTATAAAAAAATAGTGAATGAGGATGCACAAAGCTCCATCATGGAAATAATATATCATATCATGTAAAGGCACATGGAGGATTATTTAATTCCAATTTTCGATCATGAACTAAGAGGGAGAAGTCTTATGTCCTATGATAGAGATTCAAAGGATGTTGAATACAAATGGAAAAATAAGCTATATGAGGTATAAACTAGGAGATGCACAAGAATCGCCAAGGAAGTGTGCTAGGTCAAATAAGAGTGGTGTGACCTGTTATCGCACAGTTTGTAGTTAAGGTAAAAGATGGATGAAAGGAGGGAAAACTGGCGTAACTGCGACTATCCCACCACTGCCACCTCAATGGGATAACTCTTTCTGTTTAGGGAGGTAAGGCACAGGGGAGATGTCCCCGGTGACTTGGGGTTTTGAGAAGGAAAGGGCTTAAAAGGATAAGTGATAATTTCCCCTTCACAAGTCACCACCGATTATAAAGTCCCGGATAATCATCCAATAAAGATAGGTAATAACCAAGGAAGTGTACCTGCTTGAGACAAAGCAACAAGGAAGATACATGTGCAAGCTTACTTGTTGGTTAGTACTTCATATAATTATGGACTTCTGATATAAATCAATTGATAAAAAATATTAATGAAGCAAGTCAACGATGTATAATGGCAATGATTATAATATGTCACTTCACAATAATTGCTAATGGCAATCAATGTAACAATATCAACAATATAAATAATGCCTTAGCCAATCATTCAGTTGCATTAAAGATAAAATAAATGTTGTATAGAGATGTTTATAGCATGAATAGATGACATAAGCAATAGGGTTAGTGATTGTTAGTCTAGGCTAGGGCTAGAAGGATTAGTAGTTTTTCAAAGTATTTGGTTGTTTGAAGTTGTGACCAAGGTACTCAAACAATGGAGGTCTTAGATCAGTGATTTATTAGACAAAATGGAGTCAAAAAGGGCTACAAATGTTGAAGGGATGTGATGATAGTGATAGGGCTCGAGACAAGAGGGTTTTATGTTGAAGTGTTGCTAAATCAAGGCTTCAGTAAGTCAAGCCCTAGGGGAGATGACTCACTAAGTTGTAGATTACCTAGGCCTTAGTGTGTCTTCCTCCTTCTCTAGCTCAAAAGACAAATTTAAATAGCTAGCTTGAGAAAGGAATGATATGGATGAAGACAAGAGGGTTAAATGTTGAGGTTTTTCTAAATCAATGCCTCAACAATGAAACCCTCGGGGAGAAATGCTCACTAAGGTGTAGAAACCCTAGGCCTTAGTGATTTATCCTCCTTCTTCAGCGCATTGACAAGAATAAAATGGCTAGCTTGAGTGATAGATGTTATGGTTAAGGACAAGAGAGTTTGATGATGAAGTGTTGCTAAAGCAAGGCTTCATCAATCAAACCCTTGGGAAAATGGCTCACTAAGGTGTGGAAACCCTAGGCCTTAGTGTGCTTTCTCCTTCCTTGGCTCAAAGACAAAAATAAAAATGGCTAGGCTAGAAGAATAGAATTAGAGTGTTGCTATGGCAAGGCTCTATCTAACTTTAGCAAAATGAAATGGCTCTTTAACTTAGTAGGAACATGAGACAAGGACACCAATATGTGCTTGTCACCTAGGGTTTAATCCAACAGATTATAATAAAAAATGTAAGTAACCAATACCATAAGCATTCAATAAAGAAGTGTTGTAGAAATTCACTTACATTAACCAAGAATTCATGTAACCAAACCCTAGTTGTAACCCTTCCACCAAGAGAAATTCCAAAAGTAATCAAAACATGCCTCCTTCAACAAGTGTGCCTTAAAATTTCAGCCAAAACCCTAGAAGAGGGTGCAAATCTCAGACCTCACCAAGTGGTGAGTAAAATATGATCGAAATATGAGAGTTAAAACCCTCAATATATAACATACTAATGATCTTAATTAAATTTTAGGTCATCAAAAGGCCGACAAGGCCAAAATACACAATAACATTGTTTTACATTAAAATGTCATAATAAAATCCTAATCAAGCAAATAATGAAGACGTCATGCCCTTTTAGGGTGACATTATCCCTTTCTAGGGAAAATGTGGCGTTTTGGAGAAAAACATTAGCCCTCCTTGGGCCTCTGGAAGATGCAACACGTTCCAATCCTACCAAAACTATTTCCCAAAACATCCATAATGTTGGATGACATCATAGGAATAATGGGTGACATCTTGGGCCTTCCAAGGAAAACGTTCCAATGAAAAGGGCACAACCCCCCTAGGTAAGCCTCTGTCAGGGTGCCTCTATGGAATATCCTCCTCTTCTCCAATGAAAACCCCTTTGTCATGTCTCTGCCTCATGGTGGGGTCTTAGTATCCATCTTGTGGGATCTTCAGCCCCATGGAGGTCTGAACTAATCATCTCCCCATGTGTACCTGTCCAATATGGTACCTGTCCATCGGGTATGATCCTACAAATCAATAGATACGCCCTCCATGGGCTCATAATTCACATGGATAATAGCAATGTCAATCACATCCAATCATCAAATTTATTAAACATGTGCATAAAACCCTTTCTACCCAGTCAGGTGTTCAAAGACATTATACAAATCTGCAAGGAAAGTTTGGAGGAAGTGACAGGGCGTCCTATTGGGCTAGTATCCACTGGAAAAGATATTTTCTGGAAGAGATCAAATCAAATTCATGTAAATGGGTGAGATGGATAAGGGATGTCCTAACAAGGGTGCAGTGAAAGCAGGGAAATGCAAATATTACCTGTGGGTTCCTTTGTAGAAGGCGAGTTGCACCTGTCTTGGATACAAATGTTTCCAATCCCATTCATGCCTTTTATTCTTTATTCTTTATTGATTTTTATTTTAAGAAGCTAATCAGGGGAAACTTCCCTGGCATGGTGACCAGTGGTGTCAATGTTACCCAAAATCACTTTAACGGAAATGAGAATGTTGGCTCATGATGAGACCCCCTTTCTCTTGGCCATACAATCAAGATCCACTACCCTGTCGTGGTTACCAACTACTAGTAGTGTCATACCGCTAGGTGCCCATGGACCTAATATGCTGGCTCATGATGAGAACTCCTATCCTCTGACTAGTTCTTGTTTTATTATTTTATGGGTCCCTCTTGTTTCTTGCAGAGAAGCTTATCACTGCTTTCTCGAGGATCCCTGGGCAAAGAATCTCGAGGTTTTATTTTTAGGCTTTTATCTTTTGCCATCTTGCTTTTACCTTATGGGAGTTTAGCCCCTTCCTCCCACAAGCCAAGGTGCAACCGTTAAATGATTTACCAACCCAATGCCCAGACCAATGAAATGGGATGGATGAGCGGGAGGTAAGATGGAAAGTGGCAAGTATGACGGGAGCAGACGATGAATTTTCATGGATCCTCCCAGTGGAAACTCAAAACCTATGGGCACATGCTTACTAGGGCATCTTGTCATTCCCCCCAAACATGGTCAAGTGGATAAGTATAAGATCCAATCACCTGTTAGAAACAAAAATAACTAGATTCACACATTCAAAGGTTTTGAGGATTAGAGTGACACATACCATGATAAACATACTCATTACCTCATGGAGCAAGAACCATCTTAGATATAGGACCAAGCCAAGGTTATGGATGTTGTTGTTGCTGACAAAGTGGAGGCGTTGAAAGGAAGAAAATATGGGCCCTCCAGGGCCATGCTCAAGTCAATCTGGCTCTCGGTACTCCATGTCTAGGATCTATGGGCCTCGAGACATAATCTCCTTAGTTATCCCTAAAAGTGGGGGATAACATGACCTACAAACATTTGATAGTACAAGCCCAATAAACACATTCTTAGCAAAAATGATAGAGTTTGTGCTTGAGACCTAAAAGATACATTCCATGAATGTAGTGGTCAAAGGAACACATGTGCACTAGTGGGAAACCCACCATGTAGATCTATAGGAATGGGCACAGGTGGTGGAATGTATGAAGGCAAGATTCCAACCCTCAACATGTTTTGAATTGATGAACCAATACAAGGGTATTGAAGAGAATGTACATAAGGTACCCAAGAACACCACGTAGAAGGTAGCCTATGTGCCCCCTATGCCATCGAAACACTCTAGACCACCAAATAAGCTATGTATCCAAAAGTTGGAACCATTATAGGGATTTTCCTATGGTCTAGTTAGCACAGTATAATCAACATGACTCGATAGAAATCCACAGAAAGGGATAATAAATCAAATTTTATTGAAGAAGCATCATATCTTGTTAGGGTTGGACGCGTTGTGATAAAATATCCTATGTAGAACGGAAGTGTGTAGTACACAGACACTGTGCATGAGTAGAATAGGACTTGGACTAGTATATAAGTAATAAATAGGTGGATTAAGGACATCGCATGACAAAAAGAACGACTGGTGCTGCAACTCCATTCAATAGTACCTAGAGGAGAGTGCAACATTTTAACCCATTGGCCACAACAATTTTGGAACCATCTGCTACCGCAGAGCCTCACCCATTACCATATGTTGAACTAGCATTGATGTAGGTTCCTTTATAGGACATGTAGACCTATATGAACAAGATAATGAATGAACTAGGGGAAAGGAGCCATGTACTCAGCTGATCTTGATTTTAACTATAGCAAAAACAAAACCAAGAAATTACTACACATAGGGACACCCAAGACAAGGAGAACTAGGATATCATATCCTACAAAAAGATCGATGTTGCACACAACAAGATTAAATCACACCATGAAGTATAAATCACTATGCTCAAGGAACTGATCAGTGTAGTTGATGAAGTTTATGTGCAAGTTCTCAATATAGTAGAATACATTCTAAACCTCCCTGTGTGATGAAACTCAGAAACGTAAAAGAGAGAGTCTCGTACTTGCAAAAAATAGAACTTATAACTTTAGGGGAATCTAAATCACACTCCGCACTTAGAGGAAGGGGGGTTGTAGAAAAAAATTGTTGTCGCAGAGGAGGAAATAAAATAGGGGCATGCACACATAACATATTTCTTAGGGGTGGTGGAATATATATTCAAAATTTGGATGCACCTCAAGGATGACACTGAAACCAATACAATTGATCATCATATCCAAACAAGTGAGGCATGAATCAAGCAAAATAAGAAGGTGCTACCCTCCTTACAACCAGTAGAATGACAGTAGGCCATGACACAAATTTCCAACCAACTTTAGGAGATTGCATCTACTTTCATAGAACAATAAAAGATTCCATATATTATATTCAATGTAGTTGAGAAGGCTCAACTGCACCAACACAAATTGACATATGTACAAGTAAAGGAAACCCCAATTGTCCATCTTTGGGAGCAGATAAAATTTACTATGAAGACAATCACATCAGGTATGTCTAGGAGTTTTGCACCAAGATGAAGACCATGAAAGATATTTTTCATGTGATCTATGGAGAATTTAAAAAATTCATTGTAGACTGCATTAATACAATGCCATCAATCTCCTCCATCACGCCTTCAGAAACATCAATGGCTCAAGGGTGATCCAACTAATAGTGTTGGGGGCATGTTGGCACCCTAAGGGTTTGAAGACTACACGTGCACCACAAGTAATCACTGCATGTGCATTCAAGAATATGTGTTTCGCAATGCCAAGTCTCAGTGTTTGTGGAAACCAAGGATTTATTACATTTACCAACCCATTGTGTATTGTGTGCAAGGACTTAAAGAAATCACATGCATGCCATATTTGCAAATATATTTAGGAATCATTGTAACTATTTTTGTAACAACCTAACTAGTCATGGTCGAGGTTGTGGATGAGTTGGTAAGTTTGTTATGATTGTCACGCTCTGTGGAAGACATGTGGGGATGCATCCATATAATAAAGGGTCACGTTTTTCTATCCATGTGGGGATTTTTTGCGGAATACATGTGGGGATGCATCTGTGGAAGACATGTGGGGATGCAAGGCTCATATTTGGACCTTCCTTTCAGTTCTAGAGTAATTTTTTTGTAGCCATATCTACCAAGAAATTAATAGGTCCATTCATAAACGTTCAAAGGAGGTGTTGGAGCTACAAGATGGAACCTTTAGTTTTCAAGAGTTCTTTTATAGACAATCCCTTAGGAACATGAATTTTCATTTATAATTTTTTTTTCTTTGAAAATAATGAAAAAGTTGTAATTACATAAGCTACAGGAAGAAAAGAAAACAATGTTTTTTTTAAGGAAGTAGATAAGGAAAGTATCAATTTTGAAAAATGGAGTTTTCTTTTGAAGAGTCCTTAAATCGAATAAAATATGTATATTTCTTTCAATAAAATGTAAAGTTTTTTCTTACTCGAATTTTTTTTTATAAATCTTAATATATATATTTATAAAAATCTAATTTAAAAAAAATTGCAATCATTCTCAAGAACACATATATTATCAAGAACACATATATGTATATATATTATGATTGGTTAAATCTAACGTCCCTACAACCTAGGGGCATCCTATATTTATATATTAATTCTACTATAATATAGGTTATATTTGTAGGATAATACAATATTTCTTAGCATTTGTAACAATCCAATTTGAATAATTATTTATCATAGTTTTTAATTTAAATTTAATTAATTATTAAAATAAATTAAATGAGTCTTTTTATTATTTTATTATGAAAAGGTAGGTGAAGTAATTAATGGAAGGATAAGGTTGTTAGGGAATTAAGGAGGGAGATTTGAGAGAGGAAGATAAGGAGGACTTGGAAGGGGGGTCTTTGTTTTGGGGAAAAATTGGAGAAGAAGGAAGAGGAAGAAATTATGAAGGAGATAGAGAAGGAGGAAATTGGAAGAACAATTGTTTTGGGGAACACTCACATGACACTGTTGTTGCTGGGAACTTTGGGCTCGGGGGCCACCAAACCACAAGGATTGTTTCTAGTTGGATGAGAGGTTAATATACAGTTGGGCAGTTTGGGAAAGCTCAAAAACAAGAGAACTAAGACCTAAATCAACCAACCAACCGGCAAGTGTATTGTATGTATTTTAAGAGTTCATTATGTTGTTGTTGTTATTGTTATTATGTTGCTCTAGTTATTATGTTGTTGTTTATTCCTAATATAATAAAACCATGAAAAAAATTCTAAACCAAATTTCAGTCATTAAAATAGGAGATTATAAAAAATATTTATTTATTTTAAACCCTGAAATAACTAGACCTTACAATTACAAATATTATCAGAACCCGGTTTCCAACCACATGTACTAATACTCACCTGACAAAAAATTAACAAAGTTAGATTAAAAAATATTGTAAAATAAAGAACAGAATTTGCTACACTCCCACTCTGATATTTACAAAAGACTATCATCAAAAAGTGTAAATAATCTCAAATCCTTCCAAACCAGTACTACCAGTATTGCAGAACTCAGACTTGGAAAAAAAATAAAGGCTATGGGCCCGACTCAACAACACGCATTGACAAACTATTATTCTTTTTAGAAGGATATCAAATCGTTCCTCCACAAGCGATTATTCATGTAAGTCCAATCCATAAAAGGAACCCCAAACCAAATATCCTGATATTGGCAAGGGTTTGACATCGCTGACTTAGGGAATACTCAACCAAAAATGGAGTTACTCACTCAGCACAAAATTGCCAAGCAATAAATGAATTAGTCATTTTAGGTGACTTTTCTTCTGTGGCAGCCACTTATTTCAAACTATTTTCTGAATTGCAATATTTTGCAGTTCAACAATTTTTGGGCCTACAAATCATTTCCAGAAGAACTCGTCGATTAATCAGTGACTCCTAAATTCATTGATTAATAGGAAATCTCAACAACACAGTAGTACAAACAAACATAGAGCCATAAAGCTAATAATTTTAAATAGCAGGTAGATAGTTGGGTATGCTCTGATAGGAAAAACAACATCTAGGATATGAGGATGTATTAAAATATCTTTTCATCTTTCTAGATCACAAAACACTAGAATTAAACGGACATATACATATAATGTGAAAACAATGTAAAAGGAGAGACTGAGATCCTAAAATGTTTCGTTCGAATGGGACTTACAGTGAAAGAGATGATTTGGCTTTTCGTTTCCGACCGATTCTTCGTCCGGAGTCGGCATATTGCTGGTCTTGGACTGCAGGCACCCCATTCTAAGAACTTTAAAGCGATAATTTAAACGATCTTTTCAGGCGGCTTAGAAATGGCTACGATTTCTGCATTTTTTTTAACTGAGGACAGTCATTGTTATCTATCCAACGGAAATAAAATCCTTCTGCCATCGCCTGCTTCTGCTATAGAAATCCATATTCATTGTTCTTCTTATTCTGCGTCGTCTCTGAAATTTCCGCAGATATTCAACGATCTTGACCTGGTAAATCTTTCCCGGTAAATACCAGCGTTGGTTGGACCTGAACCTGTGAGAAAGGGTGAAGATCAAACAATGTCTTGGGAAGAACCATGGAAACGGCCGGACTGAGATTGGTTATTTGCAATTAGATGTTCCCTGCTCTTGACAGGCGGCAGAGTAGACAAAACGTTTCTGTGAGGTCGCTCTTGACAGGCGGCAGAGTAGACAACACGAAAGCATCCGAAAAAGTACCCCATTATGGCTCCTCGACAGTGAATATTCAAATCTTCAAACGTTTAAACACAAATTTCTCTCGAAAATCCTTTCCTTCGTTCTCTGGCAAGAAGAAAGCACCGCACGAAAGGAAATCAAAATGAAGCCGATCCTCCCCTTCCTCTGTGGCCGCAACATTAACTTGCGAGGCTTCCTGGGATTTTCATCGAGCATATGTGGAGGACGATGATATTTTGCAACACAAGTTGTAGCTCCCGCACGCGATATGAACCCTTCAGTTGCAACACCTGCGGATGAGATTTAATCGTTAGGGTTTGTAGGTAGACGAATAAGAAGATAGGGTTACAGAGAGAAAAAACAAATGCTCTACTAAGAGATGCAGATTAAGGACCTTAATTGTCCTTTCCGCTGAGCATCTGTCATTAATTCTCATTAATTCTCTTTAATTCTCTTTCAAAAACAGTAGAAGAATAAATTAATTAAGTTTCAACATCTTCATGATTAAGGACCTTCTCATGAATGAAATGATATTATATGTTCAAAATCATGTTCGAAAAAATCATCATGAAAATATTATATGTTCACATAGGAGCTTTGGGTTAGTGATTGATATACTTTTTGGGAAAGTGATATTCATGAAGGCAATCAAATTAAAATATGATGAAATCAATTATAAAATCGAGTGAAAAGTGTGATTTTAATTACCAAATCTATGAATACAAGGTCTAGTACATAAAATAAACAAAACAAATCTCAAGAAAAAGTAAAGTGGGAGTGGGATAGATATAATCATGTCATTAATTATAAGTGGAAACAATACACAACTTTAATTTCCCATGAATTCTATAATCTGGCATGATGGGAAAAATGATGTTAAATATGGAATAGAAGAGTTGAAGAGAAAGGAGTCAAGAATCATTGGGAAGGAGGAAAAGATTTGGAAGAGAAAGGAGTGAATAACTAATAACTAAGTAGATGTTCTTTTTTTTTTACATAAACCTTTATGAAAAAGCAGTGCTTTCACCAATCATTTCACCAATTTATTAGTATTTTAATAAATAATATTTTTCATTTTTTTAATGTTTTCATAAAGAATACTTTTCAATTTTTTTTAATTCTTTAATAAATAATAATGTTTCAATTTGTTAAAATAATAGTGTTTTAATAAAAATATTAATAAATAATAGTGTTTTAATAAAAATACTCTGTATTAAAAATAATATAACGTCAAAATAATTTCAAAATTTGGGAGATTGTATCCCAAAACTATTGGGATTCTATTTTCATAAAAAGCATGTAAAATATGTCACAAATAGATAGTTCTGGTTTCTCTACAAAGTCAATATGAGGAACACTAGTCCATTGTTGCACGTGTTCTATACAAAGTCAAGGTGATGGAGACAAAGTGATTTACTAAATTTATTTAGTTTATTTGTCAAAAATAAATGAGAATTTTGATAATTTAATAAGGTCACATTGTACAATCTAGTTTATTGAAAAATATCTCATCATATTTAATGGTTGTTGTTTCTATTTTTAGGTTTAATGACCTAATTTTTACATATATGAAAAATTTACATATATATTATTCATAAAAATATCCATAAACATGACTGAGATTGACATTTTTTTAAATCCCTCACATAAATACTCAATAATAATAGTAAGTTTCTAAAACATAAAACATACATACATGAGACCATAAAACATAAAATATACATGCATAGAACCATGGATTAAATTAGAACAAAGGTAAAAGTTAAAATTTATTATGCACAAAAGTTGGAAGATCTCTAAAAACACAACTTGTTCTAATGTCAAACATTGCAACCAAAATATTTAGTCATAAAGGTGTTGAAGATTAAAATTGAATATGTTTATGAAAAATTCATAATTAACCATTGGCTTAATTTTAGAGAATGGATGTTGATAATCCTAAAACTTTTAAAGTTAATGAAAAAGTTTAAAATTACAAGTTAGAAACAAATCATATGCTCAAATCTCCCAATTCACTGTATGAATATTCTACTTGGCAGGATGCAGAGACCTTACTACGAGATCATCCCTCACATTTTTGAGTTTGTAAAATGGAAAAGAAGCATAGATTAGGGTCTAATTTTTATGCAGAGCAGAGCTCATCTGAATTCTACATCTAATTTTCAGAAGAAAACATTAATATCATTTAAAGCCAGATCAAGGTGTCTAAGACAAATCCCGAAACATAATCTTCTTATAAATGATGAAGAAAGATAACAATATGTGAGACAAGATAATAATTGATTGCATAAGAAAGGTACTTCACCACATGATCATGACACGGGAATCTAGGAACAAAGTCTTTGTATTTATCCAAGAAAATCACTAAAACCCTATGAGCATTTTTTACATTTTTTGGTCATGCCAAGTCCCAACCCCCTTTTTTTCAAATTCATAGGCTTTATAGCCTTTACATAACAGTTCAAGATCCTATAAAAATGGATCTGAAATACTTAAAATAGAATAAAATCAAAACTAGTATGATATATCAAATCTAGTCCTAATTTAAGGGTCAACCCTTATCAACTAGATCTTCAACAATATTCAACAACATTAAGCACTATCTGATATCTTCAATAACTTTCCAAGTGATGAAAAGACATTTTGAAATCCTATTTTGACAAATAAGCAGTGTTTTGACCAAAAATTGAAAAGCCACTTAACCTTCTTGCCTTAGCATCTGCCTCAAAAAATGGAAATGGATGATGATTTGTATCCTTTTAATATTTATCTTTCATTTGGAACCCCTTCCAGAGGATTTGGAAACAAAAATCTCCGATCTGAGCAAAAAGATGAGCATTCTACCAGTTTCTGCGTTTTCAGTGGCTTACAAGTATAAAACATAGTAGGATTAGCTACCGAAAGCAGATCTTTCGATAGATAACAACGCTTTGAGGAAAACGAATAAGCTGCCAAAACTCCTTAGTTTTCCACAACCTTTCAAAACTACAAAAATGGATTTTCTTCGATCTACCTACTCTTTAGGATGCTTAATTAGGTTCTCAGCAACTTATGCTAGAGATTTTAAATCAGGATGTGCTCTTGGATTAGGATTTTTAAGCCTTAGTTTGATCCTTAAACCTCTAACCATTTTAAGCAACTTACAATTCTCCTTGAGAAATTTCTTATTCCTCTTCCGTTCCTTTACATGCATTTTAGCTAACCTTTCAAAACAATCTCTTACCTCATCTGATGTGTTGCTCTTTGCTTGTTGATGCTTCAGGAATTTCTAGGTCTGGAACCTTTGGTGAAAAAGGTGCTTCTTCAAAAGCAGCTTGTTTAGAAACCTCTCCTTCTACTGACTCTACATCCTCCTCTGAATCTCTATAAGGAATATTCAGGACATTTTTGTTACGGGCACTAGCTTGCCCTTCTATAGATTGATTGAAATCAAGATTATTTTTAGCTCTCTTAGACTTAGAAGAAGAATCTGGCTCCTTTATTTGTAATGGGAAGATAGCTCTTCTTTTCCTTTTACTGCTCATGGGTGTAGAATATTTCTTCTATGAGAGCTTCTTCTTGTCCTTGGGTTGGGGTTCTAGTTGAAATTCTCCCTAGAAAAGAAGATTCTCTGATGCAAGAGCATCGCCAGTGGGTAGCTAGCACGCGTGAAGGTGGAAGCCAGTTGGACAATCGCCAGCGCATTTCGACACATGGTCGTGAAGACGTGTTCAAATGAATTTTGAAATCGGGTGCGTCAACCTTAAATGAGACAATTAAGAAAGGGCGTACTCCCTGATTTGTAATCAGACCTTGAGTGACTCGCTCTCGTCTGAAGTAGATAGAGGCATTTATGTTAATAAATGTAAGTAGGTAGCCTTAAATTTTTAGATTAGACAGTTTAGAGAGTAAGAGGGAAACGGGATATAGACACCCTCATTATATAGTTGTAACATTATTATGAGAATTATGAGAAGAGCATAGAAGAGAAGAAGCAGAGAGCTGTAATTTGAAAACACCCATGTACAAAAGTCCTGAATTAATACATGAAGCTTTGATTCAGACTCATGGTGTTGTAATGTTCTCTGTGTATGCTTGTTGAATATTATGCTTAGTGTTGTTTTACTCTTTCTGTCATGCATTTGTTGTTTATGTTATGTATGTATGATTTCTTGTTGAATGTATGAAATCTGAAGAGAGGGAGAGTAAGGAATGAGTTTCAATTGTTTCTCTGTCTGAGCAAGAGTTTTCCTGCAAGGAGTGCAGCGAAATTGTCCGCAAGGTGTACGTCGACAGAAGTCAGAGTTCATCTCTGAAATATTAGGAGGGATAACATTGTTCTCATTCTTGCAGAAGTGCAAGTTAAGCACATGAGCCATGCAAAGTGTGTGCAAGCCGAGTAGAGCCTCAAAGCTTACAACGTGAGGGAATTGTTGAAAGACTGTTGTCGCAAGGAGTGCTCAAAGTCGAAGAATTCAATACTTGGAAGTATTGAAGGATTGCCGCAAGGAGTGCGTGCTAGAGTCTTCTTACAGACTCGAGTTGTCGAGAAAGCTCATAAGAGATAGAGTCTTCGAAGTTATCGAAGAGAAGCTCAAGAGGTTTAGTACCTTGAAGCGTTCAAAGGGAGGCGTTGCAAAGTTACTTTACAGGGACATAAGTTCCAGTGAAGAGATAGCATGTTCAATTTGTGGGAGTTGTCAAGGAGGAAATGGACGTTCGGAATTCTCCGTGGAGAATTCGCAAAATCCCGAGAGCCATCAAATCTTGCAGAGGAGCGGGGAAGTTACAGCGAGTGTTTTCCAAAGCATAAGCTCAGAAGAGATAGGGTCATAGATCCAAGCCATCGAGGGTCGTTGGATTTACTCGTGAATTTCCATTTCGGGGTTTCGTGAGTTGAAGTCCCGAAAGTCTTGCAACGAGATTCACAAAATCGCGAAGTGCGAAGTCCCGAAGGGGTGAAAAGATTTAAAGATCATGGATAGCGGAGAATGGAAAGGTGGCGTACTTGTCAACATGGAGGTCAAACCTTCATTTACCATTTCGGGGGTTCGTGTGTTGAAGAACCGAAAGATTAGCATTAGGATTTGCAAAATTACGAAGTCCAAAATCCAGATGGAATGAGAAGCAGTTGAAAATTCAACCTTTGCGAGCGCATCGGTGTTTTAGAAAATCGGGATTCAGGAATTCGGGGTTTTTGTTGACATAAGATTTTGGAATTGAGAGTCTTGAACTCCCGATATGCGAAAATCGCGCTGACCGTTGGATCAGAGGGGAATCACAGCCGTTGATCTCCTAAAGGGAGATTTCGGTATTTCGGCAAATCGGGAATCGGGATTTTGGGAATCGAAGGGACGAGTTGCATGACATCGCAACTTCCGAAATCGTAATAAGGAGAAAGTCGAAAATTGAAAGGGAAAAGGTCAAGTGTTGGCTGTTTTTGGCATTTCGGGGATCGAAAGGAAAGGACGCTTGACCACAGTAGTCACGAAATCGCAAAGTCCGATATCCCGAAGTATAAGGGAAAATTTCTTAAGGTTGTCTGTGGGTGCATATTTCTTGAAAGGGGAATAGAAGGGCCAGTCGAGCTCTTTGGGATAGAAGAGGAAAAGATCTTGTGCGGATTTCCGACCTGCAGGTTGGGAGGTCTGCGTCAATTTTGGTATCAGAGCCCAGAAATATTTTTTTTCTTTCTGTAGTAGAGAAAAGAGGAATTTAACAGTCATGCCGTCGAGGAGAAGAGACAGGCAAATACCCGATCCGCCAAAGGAAAGGGAAATGCCAGAAGAAAGGGGTAGGCAAGTGCCAAATCCAACCATGGAAAGAGAGATGCATGACATACGCGCCAGACTCGTGGACGTGGAAATAAAACAGAGGCACAGAACTGGTGTTGGAGATGTCAGTGAACCTGAAAGTGAAGATGAAGCTGGACATGAATAAGAAGAAGTTACAGCAGAAGATGTAGCAAATGAACGCCTGATTAGGGCTATTGCAAGAATGAGTGCTAGGGCAAAAATGAATATTCCAGTATATGAAGGAAACCTGGATGTTGAAGAACTTCTAGACTGGATTAGGGCTCTGGACACATATTTTGACTATGAAGATGTCGAGGAAGACAAAAAGTTCAAACATGTTGTCACAAGACTTAAAGGACATGCAACATTGTGGTGGGATGAGCTACAAGTTGACAGACGCTACAAAGGCAAAAAACAGATCAAGAGTTGGGATAGGATGATCACAAAGATGAAGGCGAAATTCATTCCTAGGGATTACCAAATTACTTTGTTTCGAAGGATGCAAAATTTGAGACAGAAGCTGATGTCAGTGAAGGAGTACACTGAAAAATTCTACAGGCTGAACATCAAGGTAGGTCATCGGGAAAGCGATGATGAAAAGGTTTCTAGGTATATGAATGGTCTAGGATACGCCATTCAGGATGAGATGAGCATGATGACCATCCGAACGGTGGAAGATGATTATCAGATTTCTCTGAAGGCTGAAGAGAAGCTAAGCCGAAAGCAGGGTCAGAGAGGCCGAGGCAGAAGTTAGCCCAAAGGAAAATCAGTTGCCCAGGATAGAAATCAGAAGCCTAAGGAAGACTGGAAGAAACCTCAACCTCAAACTGAGAGAGGTGGAAGCTCACAGAGAGGGTAGTATGCTGAACATAGAGGGCAGTATGTCGAGCAGAGGGGTTAGTATGTTGATGGAAACATTTTTCCTCGTACCAGAGGTAGAGGAAGAGGAAGAGGTGGAATAATAAAATGCTTCACATGTGGGAAAATTGGACACAAGTCTTATGAATGTCCAGATAAGAAGAAAGAAGGTGGTGAGACTCACATTGCTGAAGCACGAAGGCGAAATGTTGAGGCAGAGGATGTTGAGGGTGGAAGCTCACTGATGATGCGAAAAGTTCTCTTGAAGCCAGAGAAAGAGACAGAGGGACCAGTCCAGACGAACAGACTTTTTCGGACTGCTTGCAAGACCAAATACAAGGTATGCAAAGTCATTGTGGACAGTGGTAGCATAGATAATCTCATTTCTATGGAGATGGTAGAAAAGCTGGAGCTCGAGACGATTGAACATCCAAGCCCATATAGAGTTTCATGGCTACAAAAAGGACATAAGGTAAATGTCACTAAACAATGTTTAGTTGAATTTAAAATAGGAGGATATAACGATAAGATATTGTGTGATGTCATTCCCATGGATGTTTGTCATCTACTGTTGGGTAGACCATGGTAGTATGACAGGAATGTGATTCATGATGGGAGGAAGAACACATACACCCTAGAGAAGAATGAGAGAACTCACATGTTTCTTCCAATCAAAGATAAAGAGGTGAAACCTAAAGTAAGCAACACTGTACTTCTCATGAGTGGGAAGGAACTTCTTACAGAGGTTAAGAAGAAGGAGGAACCCCAATTCATTGTGGTCAGGAAGCCTAAAATTGTTTTAACCACTACAAGGGTAGATGATTTATCGAAAGAGGTTCAGGAGCTACTGGAAGAGTTCCCTAATATAGTAGTGGACGAACTACCTCGTTCGTTGCCACCGATCACAAGTATAAGTCATCAAATTGATCTCATACCTGGAGCTAGTTTGCCAAACAAAGTAGCGTACAGATTGACGCCACAGGAGAATGAAGAGGTCAAAAGACATGTCCAGGACTTGATGGACAAGGGGTTGGTCAGAGAAAGCTTGATTATGTGTGTGGTTCCAACAGTACTCAATCCAAAGAAAGACGGAGGTTGGAGGATGTGTACTGACTCGAGAGCAATCAACAAGATAACCATCAGGTACAGATTTCCATTGCCAAGGATGGATGATGTGATGGATTGTTTGAGTGGGGCCAATTTTTTTTCAAAGATTGATTTAAAGAGCGGTTATCACCAAATTCGCATGAGAGAAGGTGATGAATGGAAGACAACATTCAAAACCAATGAGGGGTTATACGAATGACTTGTTATGTCGTTTGGCTTAAAAAATGCGCCAAGTGCTTTCATGAGATTGATGAATGAAGTCCTGAAGGATTTCATCGGAAAATTTGTCATTATGTATCTTGATGACATACTAATTTTCAGTAAAACAGAGGCAGAGCATCTAAAACATTTGGCTACAGTGATGAAGAGGTTACAGAAAGAGAAGTTGTTAATAAATATGAAGAAATCCTCATTCATGAAGACAGAGCTCATTTATTTGGGTTTTTTTATTTCTGCAAATAAGTTAAGGATGGATCTAGACAAAGTAGAGGTGATTAAGAATTGGCCATCACCAAAGAGTATCTTTGAGGTTCAGAGTTTTCACGGATTAGCTAGTTTCTACAGGAAGTTCATCAAGAATTTCAGTGGAATTAGTGCACCGATGATGGACACAGTGAAGAAGAGACACAAGTCTTTTCACTGGACAGAAGAAGCTGAGAAAAGTTTTAATTTGCTGAAATGGAAAATCATAGAACAACCAATTCTAGTGTTACCATATTTTAAAAAGACATTTCAAGTAAAATGTGATGCAAGTGGATTTGCAATAGGGGCAGTCTTGAGCCAAGAACACAGGCCGATAGCATACTTTAACGAGAAGTTGAATGAAGCCAAAATAAAATGCTCCACGTATGACAAGGAGTTCTATGCTATTATTCAGACATTGAAGAAATGGAGACACTACTTAATTCCTAAGGAGTTTGTCTTATACAGTGACAATCATGCTTTGCAATTTGTGACTCAATAGAAGAAGTTGAATCAGAGACATGTTAAATGGGTTGAATACATGCAGAACTTTACTTTTGTAACAAAGCATATTTCTGGAACTGCTAACAAAGTTGTTGATGCTCTGAGCAGGAAATGTTTGCTATTGTAGGAGTTCAAAGTCAAAACGTTGGGTTTTGATGATCTCAGGAACATGTACAGAGATGATCCAGATTTTAAAGAAGCATATGAATCATCTGAGAATCCAATTCTCAGGGATAAGAGTCAATGGACAGAATACATGATCCAGGGACGATTACTATTTAAGGGTAATCAACTTTGTATTCCAAAATGCTCCATGAGGGAGAATTTGTTGAAGGAGAAACACAATGGAGGATTGGTCGGGCATTTCAGTCATGATAAGACGTTCTCAAAATTAAACGAGTCATATTTTTGGCCAAGAATGAGAGCAGTCATCAAAATATTCGTGGACAGATGTAGAATTTGTCAGCGTTCAAAAGGAAAGAGGCAGAATGTAGGATTTTATCAACTGTTACCCATACCTGAGAGGTTATGGGATGCAGTCAACATGGACTTCATATTGGGGCTTCCGAGAACACAAAAAGGGTTTGATTCAATCTTTGTGGTAGTGGACAGATTTTCTAAGATGGCACATTTTATACCATGTCAGAAAACCAGTGACTCAACTCACATTGCGAATATGTTTTTCAAAGAAGTCATTCGACTTCACGGCTTGCCAAGGAGCATAGTTTTGGATCGAGACACCAAGTTCATGGGCCACTTCTGGAGAACCTATGGAAAAATATGGGAACAAACTTGTCGTTCAGTTCATCTTATCATCCTCAAAAGGATGGACAGACAAAAGTCGTGAACATAAGTTTGGGAGACTTGTTGAGAAGTTTGGTGACAGAACACCACAGTCAGTGGGACAATATTCTTCCACATGTGGAATTTTCTTATAATGATTCAATCAACAGGAGCACAGGGCAGAGTCCATTCCAAATTGTTTATGGCATGCAGCCAAGAGGAGTTTATGAACTAAGGGATTCAGAACACAATGCAACTAGGAGTGCTAGTGAAGAAGATTTCGCAGAAGCAATGAAGGAACTTCACAACCAAGTGAAGGGACGATTGCAGAACTTGAGCCAAGAGTATAAGCGAAGGGCAGATCAACACAGGAGACAACTTCAGTTCGAAGTTGGTGATTTGATTCTTGCACACTTGAGAAAGGAGAGGTTCCCGAGAGGGACATATAACAAACTAAAGATGAAGAAGATTGGACCATGTAAGGTCTTGAAGAAATTTGGGGTGAATGCATATGAGATTGAATTACCCGATGGGATCAGAATTTCTCTGATATTCAACATCTCATATTTGTACCCATATAAAGATGAAGAAGAAGAAGAAGGAAATGAACAACCAGAGGTTTAGTGGACTAAATATATTCATGTTGCAGAGAAACCACAGAAGGAAAGCATACTGGACAAAAGAGTTAGTAAAAGGACCAGGAGAAAGGAATACTTTGAATACTTGGTCAAATGGAAGGGACATCTAGTTGAAGATGCCAGCTAGGAAGATGAAGCTGAGATCCAGAAGCATGGATAGACCATGCGAGAGCTCATGGACAGGAGCCCATGAAAATTTTCAAGCGAGGGAGTATGACGCAGAAGCATCGCCAGCGGGTAGCAAGCCCGCGCGGAGGTGAAAGCTAGCTGGACAATCGCCAACGCATTTGGACACATGGTCGGGAAGACATGTTCAAATGAATTTTGAAATGGGGTGCGTCAACCTTAAATGAGACAATTAAGAAAGGGCGTACTTGATCCGGATTATTTTCGGCACGAAATGAGAGCGGAGATATAACACATGAATATTTAGAGATATTGCAAGAGAGACAACAATATAACAAAGATATAGCAGAAATAAAAAGATTCACAGATATACAGTAATACACGATTTCTATTAATGAAATAAATGTACAGAGACTGTAAAATACAGAGTGAAAGACTCGCTAGAATGGTGGTAGATTATCTCTGAGAAGAGATGTGACGGCTACTCGCATCCGTGAGAAGATGATTCCTACAATGAGGCTCTAAGGGCCTTTTTAACATAAGGAACATCCAAAACCCTAACCCCAGAAGATGAAAAGCCAAAAGGTTTGTGGGCCCCGATGGGGGTAGTTGATACGTCAACTTCCCAGGGGCGTAACTTTTGCATACGATCTTCGTTTGGGGCCCTTGATAGCTCGTTGGAAAGATCTATCCGAGAACTACAACTTTTGGGTGAGCTACATGATCTACGATCCATATAGCTCCCTGTTTTCTCAAAAAACATCGTTTAGGGCCTCAAAATGGCCCCGAAAGATAAAAACTGCTAAAAATAGTAAATTACCAAAATTGCCAGAAACATGTTTTGGGCCAGTTGGCAAAGGTGGGTGGCCACCGATATCCACCTGGATCAATCCTCCCTCCTTAGGAAGAAATGGTCTCCATTGCGTTGAGTTCCTCGGGGAGAGGGGAAAGCGATTGTTGAATCTGAATCTTGGTGAGTTGATTACCGTGTTGGAACCGTCACGTTGCTTGGTTTGTTGAATGTCGTCACGAACCTCTGGCTGGAAGGGTTGGAACTTTTTAACCAGTCTGACTACATGAGATGACTGTGTGTAGAAGGAATATTTGTGCTTTGCTGCAACCTTGTCGACCTGCTTCTGGTGGATAGAAGGTGCTTGGGCCGAGGCTGTAGTGGTTGAAGTATACTTTTGTTCCCCTTTTGAATAGATTGTGGAGAAGATGAATTTTGTAGTATGGGATACTACTTTGTGGCACTGTTTAGGTGGGGCAGTAGTTGGAACTACCTCTGGTATCCTATAGAGATGACCCTCCAGAGTAATAATGAAACTACGGGGTTGAGACTCATAGATAGCATGGCGTTTCCACATATATGGTTGGCCCAAGAGAACATCATAGACATCCAGTGGGGCAACATCACATAAAACCTCATCCTTGAAGGGATGGATGTTGTATGACAATTGACACTGCTAACTGACATGAAGATCTTGTCCTTGGAGAAGCCACCCAATGTTGTATGGTTGCGGGTGTGGTGTTGTCGATAATCCCAACTGTTTGACGACCTCTGCTGAGATGAGGTTCTTCTAGCTTCCACTATCAACAATAAAATGCAGTGGGGTCCCCTTCACCCACATCTGTGAATGAAAAAGACGCTCCCCCTCTTCTGAATCTGTTGGTTCCTCTGGTTGAATCGTTGCGGTCGCGACAATAGCAGTGGGGCCTACGTCGATGATATGTTTTTTACCAGTATTTTCAGAATCGGATTTTGAATCAAGGTTCGACTCCTTGTCTTTGATATCGGCCACCAATAACTGTTTTGAGCGAAATTCATCGGTGTTGTTCCAGGGGATTTTGTGGAAATCATACCATTTTCCAGTGTCCTTCTTTGTCTTTCTGTGACCCTTCTTTTCCTATGGCTTGGACTGGTTTTCAGGAGACTGTTTGTTAGGTTTGTCTTTTTCATACTTTGGTTGTTGTGGATTTGCAGACCCGAACTCTCGTTTGTTCTGGTGCTTAAATTTCTGCTCGATTTTAATAGCATATCGATAGGCAGCACCGAGTGATGAGATGTCCAGAAAATCCATTTCAGTTTGGATGTATCTATGTAGAGCCGCACGGTATTTCAGAACCAAATGTCGTTCAGAGTCTTTGATACCCATCTTGGTGCGCAAGGTATGGAAGGAATTGGTGAACTCTGGAACTTCTTGACCCCTCTCTTGTCGCAGTGTGGTCCATCTCATGTACTGGTCTTCGTAGTTGCCAACAAGGTAATACTGTTCCTTTACCGCATCCATAAAAAAATCCCAAGTGGGATCGGCCCCATATATTCCAGACTCCTCTTTGGAAATTTTCTCCCAGTAAGTTTCCCACCAATGTTTGACATGAGGGAGAGCTTTAAGGAGTGCGAAGGTGATCTTTTCTTTGTCAGAAAA
>SNQJ01S0000314.1:360648-382091 GCA_010110895.2 Picea sitchensis
CTTTAAGGAGTGCGAAGGTGATCTTTTCTTTGTCAGAAAAATTGTGAACAAAGAAATAACCTTCTAGCATGGTTAACCATTTATCTAGGGCATCTGCATCTATTTGACCTTCAAATATGAGAATATCAAAATTAACCTGTACCTTGAAAGGTGAGGTGCCTCCAAAGTGGCTGCTTGATGAAGATGCTCCTAATGCTATCGGTAGCCATTCAAGGATGTGGGAAAAATTATCCATCATTTCATCCCTCTATCGCGTGAGAGCTTGCTCAAGCAACAGACTGATAGGATCGTCTACTCCATCATTTTTCTTTTCTTCTGCCATTGAGGGTTTCTTGGGTGTGCGAGAGTGATTTTCCTCAAGAGAGACAAGCTCGAGACCCAACTTGCTATACACGGACCTCGTTGGGGACATGCACTGAAAAACAATCAAGAGTAGCCTCCTCTGATACCACTGATCCAGATTATTTTCGGCACAAAATGAGAGCGGAGATATAACACATGAATATTTAGAGATATTGCAAGAGAGACAACAATATAACAAAGATATAGTGGAAATAAAAAGATTCACAGATATACAATAATACACGATTTCTATTAATGAAATAAATGTACAGAGACTGTAAAATACAGAGTGAAAGACTCGCTAGAATGGTGGTAGCTTATCTCTGAGAAGAGATGTGACGGCTAATTGCATATGTGAGAAGATGATTCCTACAATGAGGCTCTAAGGTCCTTTTTAACATAAGTAACATCCAAAACCCTAACCACGGAAGATGAAAAGCCAAAAGGTTTGTGGGCCCCGATGGGGGTAGTTGATACGTCAACTTCCCAGGGGTGTAACTTTTGCATATGATCTCTGTTTGGGGCGCTTGATAGCCTGTTGGAAAGATCTATCCGAGAAATACAACTTTTGGGTGAGAAACATTGATCTAAGATCCATGTTGCTCCCCTTTTTCTCAAAAAACTTCGTTTAGGGCCTCAAAATGGCCCCGGAAGTTAAAAACTGATAAAAATAGTAAATTACCAAAATTGCCAGAAACATGTTTTGGGCCAGTTGGAGAAGGTGGGTGGCCACCGATATCCACCTGGATCAGTACTCCCTGATTTGTAATCAGACCTTGAGTGACTCGCTCTCGTCTGAAGTAGATAGAGGCATTTATGTTAGTAAATGTAAGTAGGTAGCCTTAAATTCTTAGATTAGATAGTCTAGAGCATAAGAGGGAAACGGGATATAGACACCCTCATTGTATAGTTGTAACATTATTATGAGAATTATGAGAAGAGCATAGCAGAGAAGAAGCAGAGAGGTGTAATTTGAAAACACCCATGTAAGGAAGTCATGAATTAATACATGAAGCTTTGATTCAGACTCATGGTGTTGTAATGTTCTCTGTGTATGCTTGTTGAATTTTATGCTTAGTTTTGTTTTAATATTTATGTCATTCATTTGTTGTTTATGCTATGTATGTATGATTTCTTGTTGAATGTCTGAAATCTGAACAGAGGGAGAGTAAGGAATGAGTTTCAATTGTTTCTCTGTCTAAGTAAGAGTTTTCCTACAAGGAGTGCAACGAAATTGTCCATAAGGTGTGCGTCGACAGAAGTTAGAGTTCGTCTCTGAAAGCTTAGGAGGGATAGCATTGTTCTCATTCTCGTAGAAGTGCAAGTTAAGCACAGGAGCCGTGCAAAGTGTGTGTAGGCCGAGTAGAGCCTCAGAGCTAACCTGAGGGAATTGTTGAAAGACTGTTGTCGCAACGAGTGTGCAGAGTCAAAGAATTCAATACTTGGAAGTATTGAAGGATTGCCTCAAGGAGTGCGTGTTGGAGTCTTCTTACAGACTCGAGTTGTGGAGAAATATCAGAAGAGATAGAGTCTTCGAAGTTATCGAAGAGAAGCTCAGGAGGTTTAGTACCTTGATGCGTTCAAAGGGAGGTGTTGCAAAGTTACTTTGCAGGCAGATAAGTTCCAGTGAAGAGATATCCTGTTCAATTTGTGGGAGTTGTCAAGGAGGAAACGGACGATCGGAATTCTCCGTGGAGAATTCGCGAAATCCCAAGAGCCACCAGATCTTGTAGAGGAGCGGGGAAGTTACGGTGAGTGTTTTCCAAAGAATAAGCTCAGAAGAGATAGGGTCGTAGATCCAAGCCAATGAGGGTCATTGGATTTACTCATGAATTTCCATTTCAGGGTTTTGTGAGTTGAAGTCCCGAAAGTCTTGCAACGAGATTCGCAAAATCGCGAAGTGCGAAGTATCGAAGGGGTGAAAAGATTTAAAGATCATGGACAGCGGAGAGTGGACAGGTGGCGTACTTGTCGACATGGAGGTCAAACCTTCATTAACCATTTCAGGGGTTCATGGGTTGAAGAACCGAAAGATTAGAATTAGGATTTGCGAAATCGCAAAGTCCGAAATCCCGATGGAATGAGGAGCAATTGAAAAGTCAACCTTTGCGAGCGCATCGGCGTTTTGGAAAATCGGGATTTAGAAATTCAGGGTTTGTGTTGACATAAGATTTTTGGATCGAGAGTCTCAAACTCTTTATATGCGAAAATTGCGTTGACCGTTGGATCGAGAGGGGAATCAAAACCGTTGATCTCCTTAAAGGAATATTTTAGGATTTCGACAAATCGGGAATCAAGATTTTAGGAGTCGAAGGGATGAGTTGCATGACATCACAACTTCCAAAATCACGATAAGGATAAAGTCAAAAATTGAAAGGGGAAAGGTCAAGCATTGGCTGTTTTCGGCATTTTGGGGATCGAAAGGAAAGGATGCTTGACCACAGGACTCCTGAAATCATGAAGTCTGATCTCTTGAAGTATAAGGGGAAATTTCTCAAGGTTGTCTGTGGGTGCATATTTACCGAAAGGGGAATAGAAGGGCCAGTCGAGCTCTTTGGGCCAGTAGAGGAAAATATCCTGTGCGGATTTTCGGCCTACATGTTGGGAGGTCTTCGTCATTCTCCCAAGTCTTATTACTCCTCTGCGATTCTTATAGAACTATAAGCTTGATGAGGTTGTGATGGGAGAGCCTACCCTGCACCTTACTAGGTTTGGCCTGGACCTAGTGTGTCATTTTTGTTAAGATTCTATGAAGGTAGAAGGGAAGATTCAAAGGGCATCTACCTGTAAAGTGGTTCATAAGATTTAAATGGTAGAAAATTAGTCTACCATATATGCCTTCACATGTGATGTATACCTGAATTTCTTTAAGAAAATGTTGCCACTTTTCTTCCAAGAAGGATCTAGGTATATCTTTCTTCCAAGTGATACATTTGTGTCTAGGCTTGAGATAAGACCTGAATTCAATGTCTTTAGTAGTGGTTGATTTGAACCATATTTCATCAGTCCTAGGAATCTCTGTTGTTGCTACAATAATGACTTCATTAACTTATACCTCAATTGTTCCAACTCTGGCCTTGGCTCCATCAAAGTTCAATGCAAATGCCTCAGCCACACCTTGATGAAATCCTTGGAGTTTTTCACAAAACTTGTAGCAACCAGCATCTCTGAACATCTGGCAAATCTCAGGGTGATATTCTAGATATGTTATGTCATTGAGCTCCTTCCGGAGAAGAGATCCTCCCTTCTTAATATGCAAAACTAGTTGTCAATACCTGCAATACAATAAAATCAATATTGGGGAGACACAGTGGTGCTGATAGGGGACGAATTAAACTTCGGGCAGAGGAAAAATGCGTGATATGGGGGAAAAGATTTGAACGAAAACCCTTGATAAAGAATGAAACTCAAGTCATAGTGATGATTGTATCATTTGACCAGTATGGAAAACCACATAATAGATCAGGTAAAGAGGAATGATGTGGGCTTATGATGATCTTAGTTGGAAGGAGATAATTCATATCTTACTAGAATAGGGTTTAAAAATCTCACTGAATAATCATAATCAAACGTACATCACTTGCCAGATCATGTCATTATCCAATTTCAGTCAATTTCGATAGCACTTGAGATGATGATGGTGTGTGTACTACCAACGGTTCAAGAGTCCAATGGGACAGGCCAGTCATTGAAAAACTTTTGATCTTTCGACAACTTAGATATCCTTTCACATGCCATTTTAGCTGCCAAAAGTGACATCTTTCGACATCTTAGAATGCTTTGAACAATGACCCTTAGCTGTCGAAAGTGAAATTTGGGAGTTTTTTCTGAATAAAAGTACAGACTCATCACTTCTTGAAAAGACAAGTGAAAAAATCATCCTAAAGACACTTAACTCAATAATAACAAAAATCTTTCATTTAATGATCCATCCTATCACCTAATGACCATAACTTGGGAAAATTTATTCCAAGAGACAACAATACCATCAAGCCAAGAACTCCATCATGAGACCCACCAATCATATCTGAATCATCAGGTCTCCTATCATTATAGGAAACTAACATAGGCTCCAATTGGGGATAGAATCTCCTAAGGAGGTTTCAAGAATCCCAGCTCTCCGGATTCGTAAATCAGTGGCTTATTCATTAGCCTGATCCCACAACCTGTATCTCAATCTGTCATGCACCTTGATGACAGGAAATCAGTTGATTATCTATTCTGACCTTGACTGAGTCTTTGAAGTAAAACATAAAACAAAATAAACCACATACTTTCCCATCAAGCTTATTTGCATATGGTAAATCTGATAAAAACGTTGATCTGATGATCTTATTTATATGCATACACCCTATTCTAATCCAAAGAATGCTTGATCCTAATCAATATGAGACATCCAGTATAACCAGTCAAAAATTGGATCTGAAACCTGGGCTCTTTCACTGATTGTCCCCAAACTCAGATGTAGATCTGGTAATGATATGTGATATAGATTTCTATCCTGATCTCCCTTACATGAAAATTGATCAATCTGAAAAACCACTAAACTGTTGAAAATGTGTTGTGGACCTTCCACGAAAAATTTCTCCATATACATACCTATAGGATCCAAATAGACCTGTGTTGTTTCTTGGCATTTGCAATGAGTCCATTCTGTCTCCTTACCTTGTGTTGCTCGTGATGTCTTCTAGTATTCAAACATATCAAGATGAGTTTGCATTTAATTTGATGGATTTTGCAATTATATTTATGTTGAACCAGACAGTGGGGAAGACTGTCTGATCATATCCATATCATAACAATCTTTTAATTCATTAGGAGTAAGTGAAACCAGACTTTGAAAACACACATTAGATAGAATATCAGTTATCGGGTCATAAAATTATTTACATAATGGTGGCATTGGCTCTACTGGTACTTCATGGCTCACACTGTGAATTTCAACTAGAATCTGACCAAGATTCCCTCTCAAAATTTGAAATGAATTAAATCACAGAGACAGTGAATCAAAATGGATCAACTCATCACCTATTTCAGGCTTCGGGATTTCATATGGGGTTTGACCTTCAAAAAGACTCAAGGGTTGCACCTCTGGGTCATCTTTTGTATCTCCCCTGTTTTCCTCAACTGATGCATTAGAACATTCCTCTTCCTTTATATGTACAATCAACTTGTAATGTTTTCTCAGGAGTGAGGCAAAACATAAAGGCATGCAGTTTTCGCTTTCTTGAAAATTTTCTGCATTGTGATCATAATTGTCATCGTACAAATCAATCTTGGGTGAATCATCCATGGATGAAATGAAATTGAACATGCATATCATATCAGGAGAATCTTCCTCCATTTTCTAATTTTGAACTTCATCTTCGACTGTGTTGTGGATTGAGTACATGAAGTAATCGTTGGGTGAAAAAAAATGCTTAAGCTGGGCTGCAAGGTGTTTGGGGACTTTGATCCTTTCCCTTTTTGGTATTAATGGGGCATAATGTCCTTGAACATCAATTTCCTCTCTACTACTAATTTCCTGCATCATCTCTTTTACAGGGTTGGCCAGGGCATTTAGCTTCACTTCTGGAGGTGTCTTCCGCTTATTTTCTGTTCTGGCCTTTTCCTCTACTCTTAGCTTGGACCTTTTGTGCAACAAGTTAGATTCTACATCAACTGCAACATTTTTCATTTCCTCAAGGGTTGCACTGTCTCTTTCTCTTAACTGGAATTTCATTTATGTATCAAAGGCATCTAGGTAATGCAAATGAGATAAACCAGGAGCTGGCCTTACATCCACAGGTATTGAATGATACACCTTATTGAACCTTACTGAAAATTGTTGTACTATTTCTCCTGGCCTTCTTTTCAAGTGGTCATACTCTTATAGGATGAGAAAAACATTTCTCATGATCACCCATCAATCTAAGAAAATCTTTACAAACTGATGAAAATTTCTAATGCTTGCAGCTGGAAGGTTTTTAAACCAATTTTTAACTTTACCTTGCAAAGACAAGGAAAACATCCTGATATAGACATCGTCATCTTCAACCTCATGAAGTTCAAGGAAATCTTCAAACCTATGGATGTGTTTTTGAGCAGTAATATTGACATTCTCTCCATCAAACCTGGGTAGATTATTGGTGTAATTTTCAGAAAATTCATGGAGAAAAGGAGGCAAATCTAAGGGCTTCTATCTGTCTAGGATCTTTGCAGCTATAGGAGGTAAAGCAAAAGGATGATGGTTAACTGGAATTTCAACCATGGGAGGAGATGAAGAATAAGATTTTTGTCTTGTCTATCTACATATATGGGAGTGTACACCAGAGCTATAGGTAAAAGTTGAATCCTTTGAGGTTCTTCATCTTGAACATGATCATTATGAGCTTCAACAATTAATTCTTGACCAGGATTATAATAGGAGAGAATACAATTACAGATAAAGCCAACGATATCTTGTATACAATTTGAGTTCAAATACCTGATCTTTCCAGGTTGCCTTGTCATGTTTCAGGTCCTTCCTCTAGTGGAAAATTCGAGTTGGAACTGATCTGGTGATTGGAGTCGCTCAATGAATGATCTCAGCCTTCTTGTGTCTGGTCAATGCCCACTATAAGTGATCAGATTTGGAACTTTGAAGTGTACTACTAGGGAAAATTCCCCAGTATGGTCGTCATTCTGTTAGCACTCTGTAATTTTCCCAAGGCTAAGGAGGAAGTCACAGAGGTAACATCAAAACCACTTCAAGTCTTGGATCTAGCTCTCCGAGACTCATAGAGGGATCTCTCTGTATGATATAACTTTGTTTTTTATGGATATTAGGCTAGCTATGCAAAACATGGGTTTGTTTATGGATTTTTGAATTGGCTTGGTTGAAACACAAAAAGAGGGCCATTGGGCAAAATGGAGTCAACGATTAAGGACGTTTTAATGAATAAATAACAGAAACATATGTAACCAGGCAAGGCAGTCACATCAGTGGATTATTTGAGTTTGTAAAATGGAAAAGAAGCATAGATTAGGGTCCAATTTAAATGTAGAGCAGAGCTCATCTGAATTCTACATCTAATTTTCAGAAGAAAACATTAATATCATTGCAAGCTAGATCAGGGTGTCTAAGACAAATCCTGAAACATAATCTTTTTATAAATGATAAAGAAAGAAAAAAATATGTGAGACAAGATAATAACAGATTACATAAGAAAGGTACTTCACCACATGATCATGACATAGGAATATGGGAACAAAGTCTTTGTATTTATCCAAGAAAATAACTAAAAACCTATGAGCATTTTTTATATTTTTTGGTCATCCCAAGTCCCAACCCCCTTTTTTTTCAAAGTCATAGGATTTATAGGCTTTACATAACAATTCAAGATTCTATAAAAATGGATCTAAAATACTTAAAATAGAATAAAATCAAAACTAGTATGATATATCAAATCTAGTCCTGATTTAAGGGTCAACCCTTATCAACTAGATCTTCAACAATATTCAAACACATTCAACACTATCTGATATCTTCAATAACTTTCCAAATGATGAAAAGGCATTTCAAAATCCTGTTTTGACAAATAAGTAGTTTTTTGACCAAAAATTGAAAAGCCACTTAACCTTCTTGCCTTAGCATCTGCCTCAAAAACTAGAAATGGGTGATGATCTGTATCCTTTTAATATTTATCTTTCATTTGGAACTCCTTCGAGACAATCTGGAAACAAAAATATCCAATCTAAGAAAAATGATGAGCATTTTGCCAATTTCTGCGTTTTCAGTGGCTTACAGGTATAAAACAGAGTAGGATTAGTTGTTGAAATCAGAGCTTTCAGTAGCTAACAATGCTTTGAGGAAAACAAATAAGATGCCAAAAATCCTTAGTTTTCCACAACCTTTCAAAACTGCAAAAATGGATTTTCTTCAATACACCTACTCTTTAGGATCCTTATTTAGGTTCTCAGCAACTTCTGGTAGAGATTTTAAATCAGGATGTTCTCTTGGCTTATGATTTTTAAGCCTTAGTTTGATCCTTAAACCTCTAACCATTTTAAGTAACTTACGATTCTCCTTGAGAAATTTCTTATTCCTCTTCTGTTCCTTTACATGCATTTTATCTAACCTTTCAAAACAATCTCTTACCTCATCTGATGTGTTGCTTATAGTCTGGTTTTGGGATTTAATGACCCTCTCAAGCAACTTCATCTCTGATATTTCTTTTTTAAGCTTTTCAATCTTTGATGTTGACTTCTTTGCTTTTCTTGTTGAGGCTTCAAGAATCTCCAGGTCTGGAACCTCTAGTGAAAAAGGTGCTTCTTCAAAAGTAGCTTGTTCAGGAACCTCTCCTTATACTGACCCTAAATCCTCCTCTAAATCTTTATAAGGAAGATTCAGGACATTTTTGTCCGGGGCACTACCTTTTTCTTCTGTAGCTTGACTGAAATCAAGCTTCTTTTTATCTCTCTTAGACTTAGAAGAAGAAATTGGCTCCTTTATTTGTACTGGGGAGATAGCTCTTTTTTTCCTTTTACTGCTCATAGGTGTAGAATATTTATTGGATGAGATATTCTTCTTGTCCTTGGGTTGGGGTTCTGGTTCAAATTCTCCCCAGAAAAGAAGATGCTCCCAAGTCTTATTACTCCTCTACAATTCTTCAAGTATTATAATCTTGATGAGGCTGTGATGGGAGAGCCTACCCTGCACCTTGCTAATAAATTCGATGCAATGGTTATATCCATTGAAAAGTCTAAGGATTTGACACAACTATCAGTGGATGATCTATGAGGATCCTTTCTATCCCATGAATCCAGGATGAACATGTTTGATGATTACTTGAAAAATGCATTTAGATCTCATGTTTAGATTTTATGAGGTAGAGGAGGATCAAATTCAAGAGGTAACGATAGAAGAAATAGGTTGAAATTCCAAATATATAGTTCAAAAAAAGAAATTATTTTAGCACATGGTTTTTTCCAATGGTTTTCTATTTCTGTTTATGGAATTAGGGTTGTTGAATAATACAGGTCATTGGGTTAGGGTTTTGGATGTCGCTGGGTCCTATATGTATATTTTATTGTAAACAATGTATCACTATGAATGAATAGAGAATATGTTGGTTTTCTTAGTTTGGGTTTCCAGGGGAAAAATCTATGTGTAATGTGTGTATTTTTCATTGTATATTTTATGTTCTTTTATTGAAAATATGTTTGCAGTAAAATATTGTACAAGGTTAAAATCTACATTTGGTATCAGAGAAATTATTGGATTCAGTGAGACACCTCTGTGGTCAAGGGTTTGGATTGGGATTGTGATCAACCTTGTTACAATGGGATATATGTGGTATTGTTTTTTCATGTGAAAATAAATGAAGAGTAGTTTGAAAATGGAGATCAAAAATTTTAATGGGAATATATGTTGGTGGACATAGATCAGTGGATCACGGTGGATCTAGGTACTTCACCTACAGGAACTCCAGTAGATGACTGGAAAACGTTGGATCAGAAGGTGAAGAACACAATCTGATTGTGTCTCTCAGATTCAATATTATTGAATGTTTCAGACAAAGATACAACCAAGGATTTATGGGATAAGTTGGGGAAGTTGTATCATTCTAAGTTCCTAGTAAATAAATTATTCCTAAGAAATAATTTGTATAACCTGAGGATGAGAGATGAAGACTTAGTGGAAAATCATTTGAATGCCTTCAATACTTTGGTAAGTCAGTTAGTATCTCTTGAGATAAAAAAATTAGATCAAGATAAGTGTATCATTTTGTTGTGCTCTTTACCAAACTCGTGGGATAGTTTGGTTTTGGCCATAGGTAGTAATACAACTTCCTTGAAGTTTTATGATGTGGTATCATCCTTGTTTTCGGAGGAGATGAGATGAAAGAACATGGAAGGACAGAGCACAGATGCATTATTTGTAAGAGGATTCTCCCAGGAAAGAAATATATCTAAGTCCTCAAGTGGGAGGTCTAAGTTTAAGGGTAGATATAAATCTCTTGGAAAGTTTGTAAAGGTATGTTGCATATGTGGAAAACAAGGGCACTACAAGAAGCAATGTAAATCCAAAATTGAGAAAAAGAACGAATCTAAAAAATCTCCTTCTAGAGAAGAAAAGAAATCCAAGGAAGAAAGAGGGGATGTGTACTTGGCTTATTCAAGCATACATGCATATCATGAGGCATGGTTGGTTGACACAGGTGCATCCTTTTATATGTCTCCCCACAGGAAGTTGTTCTGTGAATATGAAAAGTATGATGGAGGTAATGTTTTCGTAGGTGACGACTCGAGAAACAAATTCATGGGACAAGGAAAATTCAAGTTGAAGCTCATATATTGAAGGATTAGAAAACTACCTAGTGTTCTGAACATCTCAGGTTTGGCCAGAAATTTGAATTTTGTAAGAAAAATGGACGATGCAAGGGTAAAAACAATATTTGAAAAGGAACCTGCAAGATGGTTTAAGGCATAATGGTGTTGCTGAAGGGACTTCAGTTTGGAACACTGTATAAGATTCAAGGAAGAACTATTAATTATGGGTGTAATAGTTCCATTTTTCCTGATATTGGATTTGAAGAAGGAAGAACTCCTACAATATCTCGATAAAAGGCTATGATGTGGAATCAAATACTAGAGCATATCGGAGAGAAGGGTCTTCGACTACTACACGGTAAAGGTATGGTTGAAGGTATGACTAACTACCTTCTATATTTTGATTTCTGTGAACATTGTATATATGGGAAGAAAAATTGGGTAATCTTCCCCTCTGGTACAATGAGGGTAGAAAGAATTTTATGGCTAGTTCATAGTGGTGTGATTGGACCTGTGTCAGTTCCATCATTAGGAAAATATATGTATTATGTCTCATGTATAGATGACTTCTCGAGGAATACTTGGATATATTTCCTGAGGAAGGAATATGAATTATTTGATAGGTTTAAAGAGTTTAAGGCTCTTGTTTAGAATCAAACGGAGAAAAGAATTAAGGTGCTAAGGAAAGATAATGGTGGAGAGTTCTACAGGAATGAATTTGAAGAATTATGTAAGAAGTGAGGTATAGCAAGGCAGAAGAATACTTCATATACACCTCAACAGAATGGAGTTGCAGAAAGGATGAACATGACACTAATCGAAAAAGAAAGGTGCATGCTCAGTGGTGTCGAGTTAGGGAAATAATTCTGGTTAGAGGTAGTGGGTATTGAATGTTACCTGGTCAACAAATCGCCCTCATCAGCATTGGATGAAAAGAATCCAAATGAGGTATGGACTAGTGAGAAACCTTCTCTCACACATCTCAAGGTATTTGGTTTTGAAGCCTATGTTCATGTTCCAATGTAAAATAGGAGTAAGCTAGATAACAATGGTGAAAAGTGTATCTTTATTGGGTATAAACATGGTCTCAAAGGTTATAATCTTTGGAACCCAAAAAATAAAAAGATTGTGTATAGACGAGATGTGGTATTTAGAAAAATGAACGATTTTGTTAAATATGAATTCCTACCAAGGAAGAACCAGAGAAAATAGATTTTTATTAAAGGATGATGAATCGAACTCTACAGAAGAAAAGGAATCAGAAAAAGAAGATCCTCATACTCCAGTATTGAGGAGATCGGTTTGATAAAGAAGGATACCAAAAAGGTATACTCCATCTGACTTTTGTTCAATTTTTTCTTTGTCTATGACTAATGATGATCATAGAACTATTAGGGATGCAGTGGATTCAAAGGATCAAAAACTATGGGAGAAGCTTATGGATGAAGAAATGGTATCCTTGGATAAGAATGAGGCTTGGGATCTAGTGGAGTTTTCGACTGAAAGAAATCCCATTGGAAACAAATGGGTATTTAAAAACAAGTTGAATGTAGAAGGAAAAGTGGAGAAATAAAAAGCTCAGTTAGTAGAAAATGGTTATTCCCAAGTTGAGGGAATTGATTTTGGTGAGAATTTTTCTCTTGTTACCAAGTTAACTTCTATAAAATATTTTTTTTATATGTTGTTGCATTTGATTTTGAAGTAGAACAGATGGATGTGACGACAACATTCCTACATGGGGATCTGGAAGAACAAAACTATATGAAGCATCCAAAAGGCTTTATTGTAAAGGGAAAGAAGGAGTTGGTATGCAAGATGAAAAAGTTCATGTATGGTTTAAAAAAATCACCAAGGATGTTGTATCAAAATTGTGATACTTATATGCTAGGACTTGGCGTCGAAAGAAGCAAAGAGGATCACCATGTGTATTTTAAATTAATTGGTGATCATTTGATTTATTTGGTCTTGTATGTGGATAACATGTTGTTGATAGGAAACAACAAGGAGATTATACAGGATGCCAAAAGTCAATTTCCATCTAAATTTGACATGAAGGATCTTAGTGCTTCAAATTTAATTTTGGGCATGGAAATTAAAAGATATCGTAAAAAGAGGAAACCCTGGTTAAATCATAGAAACTATGTCGAGACAATATTGCAGAGGTTTAATATAGAGGATTTTAAAATGGTCAAGGTCCCTATTCATGTTGGTGTAAAGTTATCTACGGATTAGTGTCCCAAGACATAGGAAGAGGAGGAGGACATGTATCATGTTCCATATGCGAGTGTAGTTGGAAGTTTGATGTATGCAATGGTATGTACTAGACTGGACATTGCACATGCAATGAGAGGTTTGAGCAGGTATATGTCAAAACCAGAGAAGGAGCATTGGACAACAATAAAAAGGGTTTTCAGGTATTTGTGTGGCACTACTAGCTATGGATTGTGCTACCAAGGAAGACCAGGATTGAACAGAGTGTTGGAAATGCATGGCTCTATGGATGTAGGCTAGACTAAAGATCTAGATCGTAGGAGATATACAAGTGGGTATGTCTTTAACCTGTTTGTAGGAGAAATTAGTTAGATGAGAAAAAGAGAGGTTGTAGTGACACTTTCAACTACATAAGCTAAATACATGTCATCCACTCATACAAGCAAGGAATAATTATGGTTACAAAGATTGTGTTCAGGTATTGGGTTGGTACAACAAGTTGTAAGGATAGATTATGAAAGTTAGAGTGCAATTTTTCTAGTGAAGAACCCAACTTAACATTCAAAGACAAAGCATATTGATATTCAATATCACTTTGTGAGAGACACGGTTTAAGAAAAGAAAGTGTTGTTGATGAAGGTGGACACTTTGAATAATGTTGCAGATTCATTAACAAAATCTATGAGCACTGAGAAGTTCTCTTGGTGTAGATGATCCATGGGAATTGTTTCCCTAGATTTGTTGACTATGTAACCCTATAACCCCATGTATGCAAAGAAAACAACAAGTGGGAGAATGTTGGGTATGTGTTATATTCTTTGCATGACTAGCATTAGTTCCTTTTAAGCTGCACCGAGCATGCAGAGGGTTCTTTGCATGACTAGCATTAGTTCCTTTGTCGCGACCGAAAGCATAGGGTTTGAGGGGGGCATTAGGCCCCACCTTTTAGGGTTCAGGGGCAGCACCCTCGAGAAATTATTTTTTCCTTAGGAAATGTCTCGCATATCTTCCTCATTTTTCGTGTTTCCTCAATTTTTGTGTCGATTGTTGGGAATTGTTTTTTCGACACATGGTTTTTGTCGATGGTTTTCTATTTCTAGTTAATGGATTAGGGTTGTTGACTAATCCAGGTCATTGGGTTAAGGTTTTGGATTCCAATGGCTCCTATATGTATATTGTATTGTAAAGAATGTATCAATATGAATGAATATAGAATATGTTGGTTTTCCTAGTTTGGTTTTCCAGGGGAAAAATCTTTGTATAATGTGTGTATTTTCCATTGTATATTTTACGTTCTTTATTGAAAATTTCTTTGCAGTAAAATATTGTACAAGGTTAAAAGCTACAACGGTGGTCGTAGAGAAATACTAGCTACCAAATTTAACTATGGTGAAGTAGGCCACTTTTCATGATTATATACCAAGACACACACACTTTTTGGATATTTCCATAGTTTAGATCACTTCATGGAGGATTTCACAAATTTATTGGAAAATTGGGAAGAGAAGAAGGGGCATTGTAATATGGATACTATGGATTCGTGGAAAGGTCAAAATCCAAAAGAATATGTTGATGTATGGGCGTTAAACGAATAAGTCATCAATACAAGAATGGACCTAGAGTGAGGAGAATCGTTAGGTCAAAATTTAGAAGGAAAGATCTAAAAAGAAATGCAAGAACCTTCAATGTTTGATGGAGCATAGAAAAATTAGTTCCGGCATGATGCATAGAGTGTTATTGAAAAATAAAATATGCGTGAGGAATTGAAACACATGGTAGAGAGAACATCGAAAGAATCCCACACACATGAAGAATTGCAACTCATGGTGCAGAGTGAGAAGGAAGAATCTTGCATGCACGAGGAAGTACAACGTTTATCACATAAGGAAAAGGAAGAGGAATGCATTCATGAAGAGTTTCAAGATGAAACCCATAGAAACACTTACTATGAGGTTGAATCAGAAAACCAAGTGAGTTCTTGCACTATTTCCTTCAGATGTTAAGTAATCCTAAAGTTGTGAAGAAATTGACCCACATGTTGACAAGATGTATGATCCAGATTATTTTTGGCATGAAATGAGAGAGGAGAAATAATAAAGAAATGTATAAAGATATCTTGGATATCCAATATTCTAACAGAAATGTATCAGAGATGCAACCATAAAAACATATACACAGTAATACACAATTTTCCATTAATGAGCAAAAATGTACAAAGACTGTAAAATACAGAGTGAAAGACTCGCTAGAATGGTGGCAGTTTATCTCTAAGAAGAGATGTGACGACTACTCACGTCTGTGAGAAGATGATTTTACAATGAGGTTCCAAATTCCTTTTTATCATAAAGAAAATCGAAAACCCTAACCCTGGAAGATGAAAACCCAACAGTTTTGTGGACCCCGTTTTGGGTAGTTTGGTGTATCAACTTCCCGGGGGCGTAACTTTGGCATACAATCTCTGTTTGGGGCGTATGATAGCTCGTTTGAAAGGTATTGTCGAGGATATTAATTTTGGGGGATAAATAAGAGCCTTTGATTATCATTAATAAGATCTATCTCGAAAAAAATTCATTTAGGCCCTCAAAATGGCCTGGAAGTTAAAAACTGCTAAAAATAGTAAATTGTCAAAATTGCCAGAAAACTATACGTGGATGCTCGCCAATATACACTTGCATCAATATTCCCTCCTTATGAAGAAATGGTATCCATTGCATTGAGTGCCTGGAAGAGAAGGAAAATAGTTTATTGAATCTACATCTTGATGAGTTGCTTTCCTTGTTGGAGAAGTTGTGTTCCTTAGCTTTTTGAAGGTTTTCACGAACCAGTGGTTGGAATGGTTGGACCTTTTTAACCAGTCTGGATACATAATATTTATGTGTGCAAAAGGAATCTTTGCACTTTTCTGCAATATTTTTGACCGACCTATGTTGGATAGAAGGTGCTTCAGCCAAGCTTGTAGTGGTTGCAGTATCCTTATGTTCACCTTTTAAACAGATTGTGAAGAAGCTAAATTTTGTAGTATGATATACTACCTTGTGATAAAAAATTTAGGTGGGATAGTAGTCGAAACCACCTCTGGTATCTTGTAGAGATGACCCACTAGAGTAACAATGACACTACAGGGTCGAGACTCAAATATATCATGTCACTTCCACATATATGGCTGACCCAAGAGAACATCATAGACATCCAACGAGAAAACATCATATAATATCTCATCCTTGAAGGGTTGGATGTCGTATGACAATCGACATTGTTGGGTGACCCAAAGATCTCATCCCTAGCAAAGCCACCCGATATTGTATGGTTGTGGGTGTGGTGTTGTCAACAATCCCAATTGTTTGACGATCGCTGCTAAGATGAGGTTCTTTTGGCTTCCTCTATCAACAATAAAATGCAGCAGGGTCCCCTTCACCCACATGTTTGAATGAAAAAGGTTCTCCCCCTCTTAAGGATCTATTGATTCTTCTAGTTGAATCATTGCGGTCATGAAAATAGAAGTGGGGTATACGTCGATGATCTATCTTCTGTAAGTATTTTATGAATCCAATTCCGAATCAGAGTTCAGATCCTTGTATTTGATTTCGGCCACCAATGATTGTTTTGAGCGAGATTCATCGGTGTTGTGCCAAGGGATTTTGTGGAAATTGCACCATTTTTGGTGTCTTTCTTCGTATTCGCATGAACCTTATTTTTCTATGGCTTGGAATGGTTTTTGGGAGACTGTTTGTTAGGGTCATCTTTATCATGCTTCTGGTGCTTAAATAACTCCTGTTTGTTCTGGTGCTTAAATTTCTGCTTGATTTTAACAACATATCGATAAGCAACACTGAGTTATGAGATGTCTAGAAAATCTATTTTAGTTTGGATGTATCTGTGTAGAGCCCCACGGTATTTCAGAACCAAATGTCATTCAGAGTATTTGATACCCATATTGGTGCACAAGGTATGGAAGTTATTGGTGAACTTTAGAAATTCTTGGCCCCTCTCTTGCCACAGTGTGGTCCAGATCATATACTGGTCCTCATAGCTTCCAACAGGGTAATAATGCTCCTTTACTGTGTCCACATAAAAATCCCAAGTCAGATCGGCCCTATATATTCTAGAATATTCTGTGGAACTTTTCTCCCAGTAAGTTTCCCACCAATGTTTGACATGGGGGAGATCTTTAAGGAGTGCAGAGGTGATTTTTTCCCTGTCGGAAAAATGGTGAACAGAGAAATAACCTTCTAGCAGATTTAACCATTAGTCTAGGGCATCCACACTATCTAACCTTCAAATACAGGAATATCAAAATTAACCTGTACCTTGAAAGGAGAGGTGCTACCAAAGTGGTTGTTTGATGAAGATGCACATGTTTCTATAGACAGGCGTTGAAGGATGTGGTAACAATTCTCCATCATTTCGTCCCTCTTTCCCGTGAGAGCTTGCTTAAGCAATTGATTGATAGAATCGTCTGCTCTGTCATTTTTCTTTTCTTCCACCATGGAGGGTTTCTTGGGTGTTAGAGAGAGATTTTAATCAATAGAGACAAGATTGGGACCCAAATTTCTATGCTCGGACCTCATTGGGGACATGCACCTAAAAACAAAATGATCAAGAGCAGCCTGCCCTGATACCACTGATCCAGATTATTTTCGGCATGAAGTGAGAGCAGGGATATAATAAAGAAATGTACAGAGATATATCAAATATCCAATATTATAACATAAATGTATCATATATGCAACCATAAACACAGATATACAGTAATACACAATTTTCTATTAATGAGTGAAAATGTACAAAGACTGTAAAATACAGAGTGAAAGACTCGCTATAATGGTGACAACTTATCTCTGAGAAGAGATGTGACGACTACTCACATCTGTGAGAATATTATTTTACAATGAGGCTCCAAATACCTTTTTATCATAAAGAAAATCCAAAACTCTAACCCTGGAAGATGAAAAGCCAACAGTTTTGTGGACCCTGTTTTGGGCAGTTTGGTGTATCAACTTCCTGGCGGCGTAACTTTGGCATACGATCTACGTTTGGGGAACACGATAGCTCATTTGAAAGGTATGGACGCAGACCCCCGACCCTTGGGCCAAGATCCACTACACAAGATCGTTCTAATCTCTCCTTGAGTCGAAGTGGCTCCTTTGGTTCCCTGTTGGAACCTTTGACGAATTCGATCCACAGGTCCTTCAGAATCCCCACCTATGAGAACAGGCACTAGGAGCGATCTTCATCTCCTCCGAGCTACCCAACACTATGACCAAGGGATTAACCCAAATTCCTTTTCGTAACTCGTGATCTCACAATTTCATGGGTCGAAGACCCTTGACTCCTCTTTTCCAACTCTCGATACCCGAGATGACGATACGGGTATGGATCCTTTCCTTGTTATCACCCTCCACATGTAACCGTAGGCTAGGGATTAAATACCAGCACCTCTCACAACTCGCATCTTCGTGAGTTCATGGGTTGAACTCTCGTGCCCTCCTATTGCGATCTCCTGAGACGCGATAAGTCAACGCTGGGTTGACTCCTCCCTTGACGCTTTTCGCTATTCGCAACCTTTCAGGTTGAAGCATTGAGCCTTCACGCTCTTATCCTGTGAATCCCCGAGATGCGAGAAATCAATGGAGTGTTGAATCCTTTTTCTAGGTGACGTGTGTCTGTTTATCTATCACGTAGGCCCCAACTTATGGCTTTGCCATGTGTTCCCTCGTGCCTCATCTCTCGGCACTTCGCGACTTCGTGAGTTTTTATGTGGAGTGTCCCAAACTCTTGTCCTCAGGACCATCGAACTACCGAATGTCGAAATCCCGATATGCCAACGCCTTTCGGTACTTTCTCTTCCCTGTTCACGTGGGCTTAAACCTCTCGTAACTCCTGACAGATCTAACGTCTGTCAGGTGTTTTGACCAAGATCTGATGGCTTAGACCTCGTCTTCCTGTGCGCTTCTCCTGGTGCTTCCTAGATGTAGGAAAACTCCAACTGTCCAAATCTTCTGACTGGATCCGATGGCAGTTGTACTCCTCCTGAGCTTTGGCACTTTCTTCCTGCACTTGGAAGAATTCCAAGTGTCCAAAGGCCTCAAACTTTGCTCCGTTCCTCCGTGAGCTCCATAAATTTGAGTTCTCGCCTATGCGTGTGAAAACATTGTCCCTCCTGAGATTTGGGAACTCTAACTCTTCAAAGAGTTCTCTGCCCTTTGCACTCCTTGCAGCTATGGCTCTGTGCGCTGAAAGCACTACTCCTCATGAGCTTACTCTCGAATCCTCAAAGGATTCTATGATTGTTGCACCTCTCCAGAGTCTTTGCACACAAAGTGCTACTCCTTCTGAGCTTTCCTGATACTCATATCTCTTAAGGGAGTTTTACCCTTCTTCCTTCTCCTGCAGATGGAGAATATGATGCCCTCCTAGCAACGTGTCTACTCAAGAAACCTATTGCTAAGTCTTCAGGGTGTTCAGTAACCCTGTGAATATCCTTCAGTGGATTCTTCTTCAAATTTACAGAACTCAACAGAGTCCTCTTCCTGTACCTGTCTGCACACTGACTCAATGCCCTCCTGGTAGAATTGTACAGAACTCCTTAGAGCTTCTTTCTTCTTCTGAACTCACAGTAGAGTTCTTCCTCTATGCAATCTTGCACCTGCTCAATGCCCACCTGGTAGAGTGTCTAGAATCCTCAGTGATTCTGACTTTTGTTGAACTCACAACAGAGTTCTTCCTCTGTGCACTCCTTTGCACTGGCTCAATTCCCACCTGGCAGAGCTTTATAGAACTCACAAGAGTTTATGTCTGCAACTATGTTCTCCTCCACAACCTTGCCTCCTGAGGTCTTCAACAACCTCCAAGGTCTTCCCTAAGTTGATGATTTCAGCTTCTTTACCCCGACACATCTTTGTCTGACTCCGCAGAGTTTAGAAGTGCTTCTGTGCACTGGTATTCAAAGTCTGCAACACTATGTCATGCCCTCCTGGCATGAAACCACAAAGAACCTCTCAAGCCTAAAAATATAAAAACTCCCTGCAAATGAAAACCTACAACATATATCTACAACATAAACAGAACACACAAAATACATTCACACAACACAAAAATCATGCAGGAAAAATTGTTGTTTGTATTAATCTCAAATGTCTCTTTTTACAGGGTGTTCCTGAGCTCAGACTTTGACATAGTCTCAACTCCTTCTCTTGATCTCCTATTCTCTATATCTTCTCTATCCTTTCTTTCTACTTCAACAAAAGAGATCAAAAATCTCTTTTACATGAGGGGGCTCTTCGAGCTCTTTCCTCCAATCTCACCTACCCTATTCAATTACATTGAATGGGTTGTCTAGTCCGGAATCAGATCTAGATCTCAGCCTTCAAACATTAAAGGCCTACCTACACTACAGCCTATGCAAAGCACGAACTCATGGATCAACAACCTACAACATTTATTACATTCAAATTTCAAATTTGAAAACGAGGGCTGTGCCTCTTCTCCATGAATGCATGTTTTGAATACGCTAGCGTGGCTGGCTGGCTAGCTGACTGACGTGGAGAGATGCTCCTGCAGCAGGTATCGTCGAAGAGATTCATTTTGGGGGTTCAATAAGAGCATTGGGTTATTATTGAGAAGATGTATCCCAAAAAACCTTCATTTAGGCCCTCAAAATGGCCCTAAAAGTTAAAAACTGCTAAAAATAGTAAATTGTCAAAATTGCAAAAAAACTATTTTGAGCTAGTTGGAAAAGGTTGGTGGCCACCGATAACCACCTAGATCAAAGTATGAGGTAATAATAGACCACTTCTATAGCTATGTTTCCCTGCTACCAGAATGGGATGTGTTCCAAGTGAGAAGTCAAAAGCACACATGAAGATAATTCCGTTGGATTACTCAGAGGGGGGGTGAATCAATAATAGAGCAATGTAATCCTTTTTAAACATATAATCCAAGTGTTATATCAATGAATCATTATCATCCAATAAATGCAGAGTAAGTAAGAAATGAACAAATGAACAAACACATACACAATACACCAGTGTTTTACGTGGAAACCCAAATCGGGAGAAACCACATAATTCTTTTTTTTATATGTCTTGAAGAATTACATTCATTGGAAGCACCAACTTCCTTTGTTTTCCAGATGCAACTAGAAGGAGGCTACAACCTAAGGGAATCTCCAAATCCCCAATTCTCTGGCTACAACCAGAAGGAGGCTACAACCCCCTATGTTCTCCAGCTACAACCAGAAGGTGGCTACAACCACCTATCCTTGCCCTGTCCTGCCACCCTGAAGTAGAAGTAGAATGACGGAACCACTGTCAACCTATCACTGTGATATATACCGTTGTAAACTTGTACCAATAAATATGAACCATGCATCAACCTGTACCTCAACCTGTAATCAACCTGTACCATAAACAAGTGCATCAACCATGCACCAACCTGTACCATGCACCAACCTGTACCAAATAACCTGTAATCAACCTATACCATAAGCAAGTGCATTCAACCATGTACCAAGTATGTACCAATAATGTTTCAACTACTCATCAACTATGACTCATCAATATGTACCAACATCATCAACTATACACCTCATGTATGTG
>SNQJ01S0000314.1:382141-412364 GCA_010110895.2 Picea sitchensis
CTCATCAATATGTACCAACATCATCAACTATACACCTCATGTATGTGCCAACTCATCAACTACTTGTCTCAACCATGTACTCAACATGTACCTCAACCAAAATCCCTCATCAATTTCATCATCCAAATATGATTTGTAGAACTGTAATAGACCCAGTGTAAATGATCACATTCCTACAAACCTTCCTTAACTTCAACAACCAGAGACTATCATTTTCATCAAACTTTTCTTTAGTCTCACATGCTTAGTTTTGGATCAGTCAACAACCCTAACTTGAAGTAATCATAAATTTGTACTTGTAATGTATGAATATCTAAAACTGATACACAATGTTATTCGGTGTTTTTTATGCAATTCATCTAGGTTTCACTACTTGTAACCTCTCAAAAAAGGAGTTATAGAAAAAATGGCATACCTTGTTGAATTCTAGCTTATTCTAGAGAGAGACCTTGTAGAGCATTCCCCACACGGAATATTTGTTGAATTGATCTAGAACTATTACAAAACATACTATAGACTATACCCTAACTAACACATTTTTTTTCACTAAATTTGGATCTTTTATGAATAAGTTATGACATTTTTACCTGAAACACCTGTTTTTGACTAGTTTCAGGACTAGCCACAAAACCTATTTTCCATGGAGTGTAACTCCAAAAATACAATGACCCACAAGATAAATTTTTTACCACAGATACTTGGATATGTTTTCTCAATTTCTTATAAATTTCATGGTCTGAATTATTATAGAAAAGAAGTTATAGCAAAAATGGTGAGATGACCTGTAAATAACATACCTTAGAAAGCACCATCAAAAGAATTTATCCTTCCTTGCATTTCGGTCTTCTCTTCTTCACCTTCCCTTAGAATTTCGGCTTAGATATCCTTGGTTACCTCAGACACCTAAATATATTCAATATGCTCAAGTGTGATTAAAATGAGAGAATATTGCCTCTTATTTATACTCTACAAGTAGATTCCTTAAAAACATCTTCTAGGTCACTTGGCCCCACTTTCCTTATTTTAGGGTTAACCCACTTCTAATTTCTCCATTAAATTTATTATTGAAATAATTTATTTTGTATTCACTTTGAAGTATAATGCACTCATTACTTCACTTTATTATTTACCTTTTAAAATCTCTTAAACCACTTTGACTACTTTCACCTTTTGGGGCTTCTAGATGATATATGAGGGTCCTCCAACTTCGTAAGGCCATAACTCTCAAATGGTGAGGAGTTATGTGACGTTCCACATACCAACAAAAATTGAATGACACGTACTATCCATATAGAATAGAATTATCTGAAAAGATATCATAACTCATACCGTTATCCATCAAACAAACTTAGGTCCATTACCCAAACCTGGGGTCTCCAACTTCTCATGGCCATAACTCTCTAACCGTGAGGAGTTTTGTGACATTCCACATACCACCAGAAATGAAATGACAAGAAATATCCATCTAGGATAGTTTACCTGACAAATCCATTGTCCTTCATCTCATTATTCCACAATTAAGCATGGGTTATCTTACTCCGCAAAGCGTCTTCCTGTGAGGGATTTCAACATAAGGGGACCACTTTGGAGTTCATCCATATTTACTTATTATCAACCATGAAAACACAATAATGAGTCATATTTACATCAAAAAATCTTGGGTCCATTACCCAAACCATTGTGATGGGGGGCTTTCTTCAAGGGTTGACATCAATGACAACCAACCTTAATCAACAATCTCCCCCTTTGGAATTGATGGCAACACTCTGATGAAATACTAAAATAATATCACTCATGATCCCCCTGGAACCATGACTCTCTCCTGTGTATCTGATAAATTTTCCTATGTCCTTTGCATCTGATAAATCTGCTTCCCCTGGAACCATGCCTCTGTCCTCTGCATCTGATAAATATGCTCCCCCTGGAACCATGCCTCTATCCTCTACATCTTATACATCTCTCCCCCTTTGTCATCAATGACAAAGGTATATTTCCATCCGGGGTTTCTCCCCCTGACTAAATTGTCCTCTTATGGTGCTTCCTCATGTACATCTAAGACATATAATATAAGCATTCAAAAAGAATTCATTTTGGATTAGAAATAAATCCAAGTCTTTGGCGAAGATATTCAAAGGCTTCCCGTCGAAGTGGTTTTGTAAATATGTCTTCCACTTGTTCTTTTGTGCCCACATACTCAATTGTAATGTTCTTTTCTGCAACCTATTCCCATAGAAAGTAATACTTGATCGAAATGTGCTTCGTCTTGGAGTGCATCACCAGGTTTTTTGAGATACTGATGGGACTTTTATTATCACAATATATCGGAATGGACTCATCATATTCAACCTATGTATATGTCAAAATTTGTTTCATCCAAAGAACCTGTGTACAACATGTTGCTGCTACAATGTACTCTGTCTCGGCTATAGATAGAGATACTAATGATTTTTTCTTGCTTAGTCGTGATACCAAACACTCACCTAAGTAGAACGTTGCTCCAATGGTGCTTCTTCGGTCATCAATACAACCTTCCCAATCTTCATCTATGTAGGCAATAAGTGATAGATATTTCTCTTTTGGATACCATAATCCAAACTCTTGTGTTCCTTTGAGATATCTGAAAATCCTCTTTACTGTTAATACATGTGATTCCTTTGGTGCTTCTTGAAATCGTGCCACATGTCCAATTGCTTGCATTACATCTGGTCTAGATGTTGTCACATATAGTAGGCTTCCAATCATTGACCTATATTGTCTTTGATCTGTAGACTTAGAATCATCATCTTTTCTCAACTTACAACTGGTTTTCATGGGAGTGATAACTCGTTTGCAATCTTCCATTCTGAATCTCTTTAGAATTTATATGATATACTTGGTTTGAGAAATAAAAATTCCTTCATTGCTTTGACGTCTCTGAAGTCCCAGAAAGAAGGATATTTCTCTAAGTAATGACATTTCAAATTTATTTTGCATGTCTTTTGCAAATTTCTGGCTTAACCTGTCATCATCACTACCAAAAATAATATCATCAACATAAACTTCAATTAATAAAATATTACCTTGACTTACCTTGATGTAGAGGTTGTTTTCTGCACTTCATTTTCTGAACCCTGCCTGTTGCAGATAGTTATCTAGTCTAGAGTACATTGCTCTAGGAGCCTGTTTTAGACCATACATGGCCTTCTTTAATTTACATACATAGTTTGTGTTCTCTGACAACTGAAATACTTCTGGTTGTTTAATCTAGACTTCTTCTTCAAGTTCCCCATTCAGAAAAGTTGATTTTACGTCCATCTGATATACTTTAACATTTTTGGAGCATGCATAAGCTAAAAGTAAATGGATTGCTTCCATCCTGGAAACTGGGGAAAATGTCTCTTCAAAGTCAATTCTTTCAATATGTGCATATCCTTTACATACCAATCTAGTTTTGTTCCTTGTAACTTGTCCATCTTCATTCAATTTATTCATGAAAACCCATTTTGTGCTGATCACATTCTTAATATTTGGTCTTGGAACCAATTCCCAAGTGTCATTTTTCTCTATTTGATCCAATTCTTCATCCATGGCCTTATTCCAAAATTCATCCTTGTTGTATTCTTCAAAATAATTTGGTTCAATTGTAGATAAGAGTGCTAGGTGTGTTTGTTTTGGTGAACGATTTTTTCTTCTAGTCTCAACTCTTGCATCTTTATTTCTAATAATCTGATCTGAAGGATGATTCTTCTGTACTCGTTTGCTAGGTGTCTTTGGAGATACTTTATGAACTTGCTCATCTTCTTCTATCAGATTCTCTTCATCTTCATCTTCCTCTTCTACTTCTTTTTCATCTTCTTCTTCAAAAAGTTGTTCCATTGATTTGTTTTCTTCTTCCTTTGATTCTGGTCTGCCTGTTTCATCTATTGTTACATTGATGTTTTTCACAACTTTGTTCAATCTTAGATTGTAACACTTGTATGCTTTCCTTGTACTTGAGTTAGAAACAAGTATTCATTTGTCCACACGAAAGTCAAACTTTCCCATTCTGCCATCTTCTCTTTTGATGTAGCATTTGCTTCCAAAAACTCTGAAGTGTTTCACATTTGTTGGTCTTCCTTTCCATAGCTCGTAGGGAGTTTTATCAGTATTGTTTCTAAGAATTACTCTGTTTTGAATGTGAAATGTTGTATGCACTTCCTGTGTCCAAAATATATCTGTCAATTTGGAATCCATTAGCATTGTTCGAGCCATTTCTTGTACTGCCCTGTTCTTTCATTCAACAATTCCATTATGTTGAGGTGTCATAGCAACGAATAATTTCCTTTTTATTCCATGAATGTTACAGTATTCCATAAATTCCTTTGAAGTGAACTCTCTTCCATTATCATATCTCAAACATTTGATTCTTGAATCCATCTCATTCGCAACCATTTCCTTATAGATCTTGAAGTTTTCAAAAGCTTCTAACTTGTTCTTGAGAAAGAAAACTATAGTCATTCTTGTATAATCATCAACTAATAACATAAAGTATTTTTCACTTTTTATGCCCTTTGTTGTAGTTGGTCCAACTAGATCAGTGTACACAGTTTCCAGTGGTCTTGTTGTTGAATATTCCTTTGATTTGAACCTGGTTTTTGTTTTCTTTCCTTGTTGGCAATGCTTTCATAAAGTGTTGGTTGGTTTCATGATCCGGGGCATTTATCTGACTGCTTCTCTTTTGCTGACCTTGACAAGGTTATGAAAATGCTTGTGACCCATTCTTCTATGCCATAGCCAACTTTCATCCTCCTTTCCTAGACAACAATTTTCATTTCCAATTTCACTTAACACATATATGTTGTTTGAAGTTCTTGCAGTTATACCGACCAATTTCCCTGAACCTTCTTTTCTTATCTCACACTTTTCTGAATTGAAAGTAAGTTTAGGACCTTGGTCACACATTTGACTCACACTTAGAAGATTATGTTTCATATCTTCTACCAGTAGAACATTTTTTTCCTTTTCATTCTTGTTCCCAATTCTGACTGTGCCTTCTCTAATGATTTTGGATGAATTATCACTTCCGAAGGAGACTAATCGATTTTTTTTCTTTCTGTAATGTAAGAAATTTGTCTTTATCACCCGTCATGTGTTTTGAACACCCACTCTCAACATACCAACCGTGTTTATTTTTATTATCTTGTAGAGAGACTATGCATTCTTCATTGTTATGATGATCTTGCTTTCTTATCCATGTCATTTTATGAGGTTCTTGTCTGTGACTATTGTTATTCTGTTGAGGTTCTTTAGGAGGGATTGTCATTCTACAATCCTTGTCCATGTGTCCAAAATTGTTACATTTGTAACATTCCACTTCAGTGCTCAAAGATTCAAACCTCTTTTAACTTCTTCTTTGTGTGTCACTAAGTCTCCTTGAATAATCCCTTTGTGTATAACTCTCAAAGTTGTTATTGTTCCTATTGTTAGCTCTGTAATTCACATCTTTATGTCCAAAATTATTACATGCATAACATAAACCAAAAAATATAGTTTGATAGCTAGGAGTTGAAGATCTTCTGAAAAAAGGTGGTGTTATGAATCTTTATTCTTCTTTAGGCCTATATGTCTGTAGTTAATTCTGAAATCTGAATCTTCTTGGTAGAGAAGTGTACCTGTAATCGTCCTTATATATATTCCTATCATCTTTGATTGTTTCTGCATAGCTCTTTGGATTTGTTTCTTGCTCTACTATTTTGGAGCTTGATCCCTTTTCTGTCTAATTGTATCCAAGTCCAGACTTGTCAAGATGAGATTTTTTACTGTTGATAATGTCATCCAAAACTTTTGAGTTGTTCTGCATATTTTTCTTTTGAATATCCTTTCTTAGTGTGACAACCTCTGCTTCCAAGTTTCCAATGATCTTGTCATTTTCTTCTAGTTGTTCTTTGAGTGCTTCTTCAATTCTTTTATCTTCTTCTATTTTAACCTTCAATTTTGTGATCATTTGTTCTAGTTCTCGAGTGTCATTTTTCTTGTCTAGTTATGCTTGTAGTTTCTTGTTTTTATTTTTTCTCTTCTGATAACTTCTATTGCACACATTAATTCCTCTCGATAGTCAACTTCTGCCTCTTCAGTTTCTTCTTTGACTTCTTCACATTCTTCTTCGACTTCTTCATATTCTTGTTCATAGTCTTCTTTGTCAGAGTCTTTTACTTCCATGAATAGAACTTTTCTTGTCTCATTGTCACTGACTTCATCTAAATATGATGATGAGATGTCTTCTTTGGTGTATAATCTTTTCTTGAAAAAATTATTTGTAGTTATTTTCCCTTTATATGTGTGTTTTCCTTTTGAGTAACCTTCATCATTTATCTTTTTCTTATGAGAACATTTGTTAGCAAAATGACCAATACCATCACAATTAAAACAAATTAAAGGGAGATTATCTCTATACCTGCCATTGGTTCCCTTGTTCAATCTTTTGATGAAGTTGGTCACTTCTTCATCATCTTCTGAGGCGTCACTACTGGTGCTATATTCTTCTTGTTGCTTTTTCTTTTTCTTTGATCTTTTGGATGCCTTGAAGGCTCCTTCTTTTACATCTGGATTTTCCTGCTTAGTTTTCATTTCATATGTTGTGAAGATTCCATGCAGTTCCTCCATGCTTATTGATTCCAGCTCTGATCTTTCTTCTAGTGATGATATCTTAGGGTTGAATCTCATAGGAAGAGATCTTAGTATCTTTTGAACAACTACAGATTCTTCAATTTCTTCTCCCAATCCTATAATTGCATTAACTTTTTCATCAACTCGTAAGAACTAGGTTGCGATATCTTCATCTTCCTTCATTTTTAGTTGTTCGAACTGACCTCTGTAAGTCTGAAGCTTTGTTTCTTTGACTTTTGTATCTCCTTCACAAATATTTTGAAGCTTGTCCCAAATCTCTTTAGCGAATTTAGAGTGTGCAACTTTGGAGAATACCGTATCACTGAGACCATTCAAAAGTGCATTTGTGGATTTGGAATTATTCTCACCGATTTTCACTACTTTTTCATTTGTTGATGGAACTCTTGGTGCTGTGTATCCATCTACAATTGATTTCCAAACTTGAAATCCCTATGCCTATATATATGTCATCATCCTTATGCTCCAAAAAACATACTTATGTCCATCAAACTGTGGTATTCCATTTTTATATGAGTTGGTACTCTCCATGATCTACCTTTCAATGGTTAAACTGATTTCTAAAGGAACCTACTCCGATACCAATTGTTGGATTACTGAGAGGGGGGTGAATCAGTAATAGAGCAATGTAATCCTTTTTAACCATATAATCCAAGTGTTATATCAATGAAGAATTATCATCCAATAACTGCAGAGTAAATAAGCAATGAACAAATGAACAAACATACACATAAACAGTACACCAGTGTTTTACGTGGAAACCCAAATCGAGAGAAAACCACGAAATGTTTTTTCTTATATGTCTTGAAGAATTACATTCATTGGAAGCACCAACTTCCTTTGTTTTCCAGCTGCAACTGGAAGGAGGCTCGAACCCCCCATTTTCTCAATATACAACTTGACGAAAGCTCCAAATCTCCAATTCTCTGGCTACAACCAGAAGGAGGCTACAACCCCCTATGTTCTCCCACTACAACCTGAAGGTGGCTACAACCAGCTGTCCTTGTTCCGTCCTACCACCCTGAAGTAGAAGTAGAATTATGGAACCACTGTCAACCTATCACTGTGAGATATACCGTTGTAAACCTGTACCAATAAATCTGAACCATGCATCAACCTATACTTCAATCTGTAATCAACTTGTACCATAAACAAGTGCATCAACCATGCACCAACCTGTATCAAATAAATTGTAATCAACATGTACCATAAACAAGTGCAGCCAAGTATGTACCAATCATTTTCAACTACTCATAAACTATGACTCATCAATATGTACCAACATCATCAACTATACACCTCATGTATGTGCCAACTCATCGACTACTTGTCTAAGCCATGTACTCAACATGTACCTCAACCAAAAGCCCTCATCAATTTCATAATAAAAATATGATTTGTAGCTCTATAATAGACCTGGTGTAAATAATTGCATTCCTACAAACCTTTCTTAACTTCAACAACAAGAGACTAGCATTTTCATCAAACTTTTTTTTAGTCTCATATGCCTAGTTTTGGATTAGTCAACAACCCTAACTTGAAGTAATCATAACTTTGTACCTGTAATGTATAAAGATCTGAAACTGATAAACAATGTTCTTTAGTGTCTTGTATGCAATTACTTCAGTTTTCACTACTTGTAACCTATCAAAAAAGGATTTATAGCGAAAATGACATACCTTGTTGAATTCTGGCTTATTCTAGAGAGAGACCTTGTAGAGCGTGCTCCACACATAGTATTTGTTGAATTTATCTGAAACTATTACACAACATATTATATACTACAACCTAACAAACAAATTTTGTTTAACTGAATTTGGATCTGTTATGAATAATTTATGACGTTTTTACCCGAAACACCTGTTTTTGACTAGTTTTGAGACTAGCCACAAACCCTACTTTACACAAAGTGTAACTCCAAAAATGAAATGACCCACAAGATAAATATTGTACCACAAATACTTGGATATGTTTTATCAGTGACATAGCAATTTCATTCTCTGAATCATTATAGAAAAAAAATTATAGAGAAAATGGTGAGATGACCTGTAAATAACATACTGTAGAAAGCACCATCAAATGAATTTATCCTTCCTTACATTTCGGCCTTTTTTTCTTCACATTCCCTTATAATTTTGGCTTAGATATCCTTAGTTACCTCAGACACCTATAGATATTCAATATTCTCAAGTGTGATTAAAATGAGAGAGCCTTGCCTCTTATTTTTACTCTCCAAGTAGCTTCCTTAAAAACATCTTCTAGGTCACTTGGCCCCACTTTCTTTATTTTAGGGTTAACCCACTTCTAATTTCTCCATTAAATTTATTATTGAAATAATTTATTTTGTATTCACTTTTAATTATAATACACTCATTACATCACTTTATTATTTACCTTTTAAAATCTCTTAAACCTCTTTGACTACTTTAACCTTTTGGGGCTTCTAGATGATATATGAGGGTCCTCCAACTTCGTAACGCCATAACTCTCAAACCGTGAGGATTTATGTGATGTTCCACATACCACCAGAAAATGAATGACATGTACTATCCATATAGAATATTACTATCTGAAAATATATCATAACTCATACCATTATCAATAAAAAAGGATTGGGTCCATTAGCTAAACCTGGGGTCTCCAACTTCTCACGGCCATAAATCTCTAACCGCGAGGAGTTATGTGATGTTTCACATACCACCAGAAATGGAATGACACACACTATCCATCTAGGATATTTTACCTGACAAATTCATTGTCCTTCATCTCATTATTCCACAATTAATCATGGGTTCTCTTACTCCCCAAAGCGTCTTCCCGTGAGGGCTTTCACCATAAGGGGACCACGTTGGAGTTCATCGATATTTACTTCTTATCAACCATGACAAGACAATAATAAATCATCTTTACATCAAACAATATTGGTTGCATTACCCAAACCTTTGTGTTGTGGGGCTTTCTTCAAGGGTTGACATCAATGAAAACCAACCTTAATCAACAATAACATGACAACAAATATAGGAAGCTAGGAAAAGGATGGTGTCATGTTGGACCTGGGATTTGACGTGAACATTTTTCCAAATAAATTTTGTGATTTTATGGGTAAACAAAACTTGGTGTGGTCCCCAATTCAATTCATGCTTTCCAACCAATACAAAATCCATCCTATTGGTAGGCTAGTGCAAGTGGAAGTGACAATTGAGGGGATAAAGACCAAAGTAGACTTTGACATGATTGATATTATGGATGACTCTGAACCCTATCCAGCTCTACCTAGAATTTATTAGGAATTTGATAACAATGTCGTATTGAACCTGAAGCAACAATATATGTCTTTTAAGACAAACAACTTGTGCATTATTGCGTTGTGAAATCAAAATGAGGGTGACAAGTATAAAAAAATTGTGAATGAGGATGCACAAAGTTCCATCATGGAAATAATATATAACATCATATAAAGGCACATGGAGGATTATTTAATTCCAATAGTCGATCGTGAACTAAGAGGGAGAAGTCTTCTGTCCTATGATAGAGATTCAAAGGATGTTGAATACAAATGGAAAAATAATCTATATGAGGTATAAACTAGGAGATGCACAATAATCGCCAAGGAAGTGTGTTAGGTCATATAAGAGTGGTTTGACATGTTATCGCACAGTTTGTAGTTAAGGTAAAAGATGAATGAAAGGAGGGAAAACTAGCGTAAATGCGACTATCCCACCACTGTCACCTCAATGGGATAACTCTTTCTGTTTAGGGAGGTAAGGCATACGGGAGATGTCTCCGGTGACTTGGGGTTTTGAGAAGGAAGGGGTTTAAAAGGCTAAGTGATAATTTCCCCCTCACAAGTCACCATCGATTATAAAGTCTCGGATAATCATCCAATAAAGATAAGTAATAACCAAGGAAGTGTACCTGCCCGAGACAAAGTAACAATGAAACTACATGTGAAAGCTTACTTGCTGGTTAGTACTTCATATAATTATGGACTTCTGATATAAATCAATTGATAAAAAATATTAATGAAGAAATTCAACGATGTAAAATGGCAATGATTTGTCACTTCACAATAAATGCTAATGGCAATGAATGTAACAATATCAACAATAGAAACAATGCCTTAGCCAATCGTTCAATTGCATTAAAGATAAAATAAATGTTGTATAGAGATGTTTATAGCATGAATAGATGATGGAAGAAATAGGGTTAGTGATTGTTAGTCTAGGCTAGGGTTAGAAAGATTAGTAGTTTTTTAAAGTATTTGGTTGTTTGAAGTTGTGACCAAGGTACTCAAACAATGGAGGTCTTATATTAGTGTTTTATTAGGGAAAATGGAGTCAAAAAGGGCTACACATGTTGAAGGGACGTGATGATAGTGATAGGGATAGAGACAAAAGGGTTTTATGTTGAAGTTTTGCTAAATCAAGGCTTCAGTAAGTCAAGCCCTAGGGGAGACATCTCACTAAGTTGTAGATTAACTAGGCCTTAGTGTGTCTTCCTCCTTCTCTAGCTCAAAAGACAAATTTAAATAGCTAGCTTGAGAAAGAAATGATATGGATGAATACAAGAGGGTTAAATGTTGAGGTTTTTCTAAAGCAATGCCTCAACAATGAAACCCTCAGGGAGAATTGCTCACTAAGGTGTAGAAACCCTAGGCCTTAGTGCTTTGTCCTCCTTCTTCATCTCATTGACAAGAATAAAATGGCTAGCTTGAGTGATAGATGTTATGGCTAAGGAAAAGAGAGTTTGATGATGAAGTGTTGCTAAAGCAAAGCTTCATCAATCAAACCCTTGGGAAAATGGCTCACTAAGGTGTAGAAACCCTAGGCCTTAGTGTGTTTTCTCCTTCGTTGGCTCAAAGACAAAAATAAAAATGGCTAGGCTAGAATAATAGTATTAGAGTGTTGTTTTGGCAAGGCTCTATGTAACTTTAGCAAAATGAAATGACTCTTTAAATTAGTAGGGACATGAGACAAGGACACCAATATGTGCTTGTCACTTAGGGTTTAATCTAGCAAATTATAATAAAAAATGCAAGTAACCAATACCATAAGCATTCAATCAAGAAGTGTTGTAGAAATTCACTTACATTAACCAAGAATTCATGTAGCCAAACCCTAGTTGTAACCCTTCCTCCAAGAGAAATGCCAAAAATAATCAAAACATGCCTCCTTCAACAAGTGCGCCTTAAAATTTCAGCCAAAACCCTAGAAGAGGGTGCAAATTTCAGACCTCGCCAAGTGGTGAGTAAAATATGATCGAAATATGAGAGTTAAAACCGTCAATATATAGCATACTAATGACCTTAATAAAATTTTAGGTCATCAAAAGGCCGACAAGGCCAAAATACACAATAACATTGTTTTACATTAAAATGTCATTATAAAATCCTAATCAAGCAAATAATGAGGACGTCATGCCCTTTTAGGGTGACGTTAGCCCTTTCTAGGGAAAATGTGGCCTTTTGGAGAAAAACGTTAGCCCTCCTTGGGCCTCTGGAAGATGCCACATGTTCCAATCCTACAACAACTACCTCCCAAAATGTCCATAATGATGGATGATGTCATAGGAATAATGGGTGATGGCGTAAGCCTTCCAAGGCCAACCTTCCAATGAAACGGGCACAACCCCCCTAGGTAAGGCTCTATCAGGGTACCTCTGTGGAATGTCCTCCTCTTCTCCAGTGCAAACCCCTTTGTCATGTCTCTGCCCCCTGTCAGGGTCTCAACATCCATCTGGTGGAATCTTCAGCCCCATGGAGGTCTGAACTAATCATCTCCCCATGTGTACCTGTCTAATATGGTACATGTTCATCGGGTATGATCCTACAAATCAACAGATACACCCTCCATGGGCTAATAATTCACATGGATAATAGCAATTTCAATCACATCCAATCATCAATTTTGTTAAACATGTGCATAAAACCCTTTCTACCTAGTTAGGTGTTCAAAGGTATTATACACATCTACAAGGAAAGTTTGGAGAAAGTGACAGGGCGTCCTATTGGGCTAGTATCCACTGGAAAAGAGATGTTTTTGGAAGAGATCACATCCAATTCATGTAAATGGGTGAGATGGATAAGGGATGTCCTGACAAAGGTGTAATGAAAGCAGGGAAATGTAAAGCTTACCTATGGGTTCCTTTGTAGAAGGTGAGTTGCACCTGTCTTGGATACAAATGTGTCCAAGCCCATTCATGCCTTTTATTATTTATTCTTTATTGCTTTTAATTTCAAGAAGCTAATCAGGGGACACTTCCCTGGTGTGGTGACTAGTGGTGGCAACGTTACCCAAAATCACTTTCACGGAAATGAGAATGTTGGCTCGTGATGAGACCCCCTTTCTCTTGGCCATACAATCAAGATCCACTACCCTGACATGGTTACCAGCTACTAGTAGTGTCATACTTCTAGGTGCCCATGGACCTAATAGATTGGCTCGTGATGAGAACCCCTATCCTCTAACTAGTTCTTGTTTTATTATTTTATGGGTCCCTCTTGTTTCTTGCTGAGAATCTTTTTACTGCTTTCTCGGGGATCCCTGGTCAAAGAATCTCGAGGTTTTATTTTTAGGCTTTTATCTTTTTCCATATTGCTTTTATCTTTTTCCATATTGATTTTACCTTCTAGGTGTTTAGCCCCTTCCTCCCATAAGGCAAGGTGCAACCATTAAATGATTTACCAACCCAATGCCCAGACCAATGAAATAGGATGGATGAGTGGGAAGTAATATGGAAAGTGGCAAGTATGACAGGAGCGGATGATGACTTTTCATGGATACCCCCAGTGGAAACTCAAAACCTATGGGCACATGCTTACTAGGGCATCTTGTCATTCCCCCCAAACATGGTCAAGTGGATAAGTATAAGATCAAAGCACCTGTTAGAAAAAAAAATAACTAGATTCACACATTCAAAGGTTTTGAGGATCAGAGTGACACATACCATAATAAACATACTCATTACCTCATGGAGAAAGAACCATCTCAGATATAGGACCAAGCCGAGGCGATAGATGTTGTTGTTGTTGAAAAAGTGGAGTTGTTGAAAGGAAGAAAATATGGGCCCTCCAGGGCCATGCTCAAGTCGATCTGGCTCTCGGTACTCCATGTCTAGGATCTGTGGGCCTCGAGACATAATCTCCTTAGTTATCCCTAAAAGTGGGGGATAACATGACCTACCAACATTTGATATTACAAGCCCAATTAACACATTCTTAGCACAAATGATAAAGTTTGTGCTTGATACCTAAAGGATACATTCCATGAATGTAGTGGTCAAAGGAACACATGTGCACTAGTGGGAAACCCACCATGTAGATCTATAGGAATGGGCAGAGGTGGTGGAATGTATCAAGGTAAGATTCCAACCCTCAACATGTTTTGAATTGATGAACCAATACAAGGGTACTGAAGAGAATGTCCATAAGGTACCTAAGAACATCACGTAGAAGGTAGCCTATGTGCCCCCTATGCCATCGAAACACTCTAGACCACCAAATAAGCTATCTATCCAAAAGTTGGAACCATTATAGGGATTTTCCTATGGTCTAGTTAGCACGGTATAATCAACATGACTCGATAGAAATCCATGGAAAGGGCTAATAAATCAAATTTTACTGAAGAAGCATCATATCTTGTTAGGGTCAGACGCGTTGTAATAAAATATCCTATGTAGAATGGAAGTGTGTAGTACACAGACACTTTGCATGAGTAGATTAGGACCTAGACTAGTATATAAGTAATAACTAGGTGGATTAAGAACATCGTATGACAAAAAGAGCGACTGGTGCTACATCTCCATTCAACAATACCTAGAGGAGAGTGCAACATTTTAACCCTTTGGCCACAACAAATCTGGAACCATCTGTTATCGCAGAGCCTCACCCATTACCATATGTTGAACTAGCATTGATGTAGGTTCCTTTATAGGACATGTAGACCTATATGAACAAGATAATGGATGAACTAGGGGAAAGGAACCATGTACTCAGCAAATCTTGATTTTAACTATAGAAAAAACAAAACCAAGAAATTACTACACATAGGGACACCCAAGACAAGGAGAACTAGGATATCATATCCTGCAAAAAGATCGATGTTGCACACAAAAAGATTAAATCACACCATGAAGTATAAATCACTATGCACAAGGAATTGATCAGTGTAGTTGATGAAGTTTATGTGCAAGTTCCCAATATAGTAGAAGACATTCTAAACATCCCTATGTGATGAAACTCGGAAACGTAAAAGAGAGAGTCTCATACTTGCAAAAAATAGAACTTATAACTTTAGGGGAATCTAAATCGCACATCGCACTTAGAGGAAGGGGGGTTGTAGAAAAAAATTGTTGTCATAGAGGAGGAAATAAAACTGGGGCATGCACACATAACATATTTATTAGGGGTGGTGGAATATATATTCAAAATTTGGATGCACCTCAAGGATGACACTGAAACCAATACAATTGATCATCATATCCAAACAACTGAGGCATGAATCGAGCAAAATAAGTAGGCGCTACCCTCCTTACAACCAGTAGAATGAAAGTAGGCCATGACACAAATTTCCAACCAACTTCATGAGATTGCATTTACTTTCATAGAACAATAAAAGATTTCATATATTATATTCAATGTAGTTGAGAAGGCTCAACTGCACCAACACAAATTGACATTTGTACAAGTAAAGGAAACCCCAATTGTCCAACTTTGGGAGAAAATAAAAATTACTATGAAGACAATCACATCATGTATGTCTAGGAATTTTGCACCAAGATAAAGACCATGAAAGATATTTTTCATGTGATCTATGGAGAATTTAAAAAATTCATTGTAGACCGCATTAATACAATGCCATCAATCTCCTCCACCACGCCTTTAGAAACATCAATGGCTCAAGGGTGATCCAACTAATAGTGTTGGGGGCATGTTGGCACCCTAAGGGTTTGAAGACTACAGGTGCACCACAAGTCATCACTGTGTGTGCATTCAAGAATATGTGTTTTGCAATGCCATGTCTCAGTGTTTGTGGAAACCAATGATTTATTACATTTACCAACCCATTTTTTATTGTGTGCAAGGACTTAAAGAGATCACATGCATGTCATATTTGCAAATATATTTAAGAATCATTGTAACTATTTTTGTAACAACCTAACTAGTCATGGTCGAGGTTGTGGATGAGTTGGTAAGTTTGTTATGATTTCCACGCTCTATGGAAAACATGTGGGGATGCATCCATATAATAAAGGGTCATGTTTTTCTATCCATGTGGGGATTTTTTGTGGAATACACATGGGGATGCATCTGTGGAAGACATGTGGGGATGCAAAGCTCATATTTGGACCTTCCTTTCAGTTCTAGAGTGGTTTTTTTGTAGCCATATCGACCGAGAGATTAATGGGTCCACTGATAAACTTTAAAAGGAGGTGTTGGAGCTACAGGATGGAACCTTTAGTTTTCAAGAGTTTTTTTATAAACAATCCCTTAGGGACATGACTTTTCATTTATAATTTCTTTTTCTTTGAAAATAATGAAAAAGTTGTAATTGGATAAGCTAAAAAAAAATGTTTTTTTTTTTAAGGAAGTAGATAAGGAAAGTATCAATTTTGAAAAAGGGAGTTTTCTTTTGAAGAGTCCTTAAATTGACTAAAATATGTATATTTCTTTCAATAAAATGTAATTTTTTTTCTACCTAGGATTTTTTTTTTTTTTAAATTTTAATATATATGTTTATAAAAATCTAATTTTAAAAAATTTGCAATCATTCTCAAGAACATATATATGTATATATATTATGATTGGCTAACGTCCCTACAACCTAGGGGCATCTTATATTTATATATTAATCCTACTATAATATAGGTTATATTTGTACAATAATACAATATCTCTTATTATTTGTAACAACCTAATTTGATTAACTATTTATCATAGTTTTTAATTTAAATTTAATTAATTATTAAAATAAATTAAATGAGTCTTTTTATTATTTTATTATTAAAAAGTAGGTGAAGTAATTAATGGGGGATAAAGTTGTTAGGGAATTAAGGAGAGAGATTTGAGAGAGGAGGATAAGGAAGATGAGGAGGACTTGGAAGGGGGGTCTTTGTTTTGGGGAAAAATTGGAGAAGAAGAAAGAGTAAGAAATTATGAAAGAGATCGACAAGGAGGAAATTGGAAGAACAATTGTTTTTGGGAACTCTCACATGGCATTGTTGTTGCTGGGAACTTTGGGCTCGGGGGCCACCAAACCACAAGGATTCCTCGAGCTATGGAGCTAGAGAGGTTGTTTCTAGTTGGATGAGAGGTTAATATTCAGTTGGGCAGTTTGGGAAAGCTCAAGAACAAGAGAACCATGGTCTAAATCAACCAACCAATTGGCAGGTGTATTGTATGTATTTTACGAGTTGTCTCTACAACTCTAATCATTATGTTGTTGTTGTTGTTGTTATGTTGCTATGGTTATTATGTTGTTGTTGTTTATTCATAATATAATAAAACCATGAAAGAAATTCTAATCCAAATTTCAGTCATTAAAGTAGGAGATTATAGAAAATATTTATTTATTTTGAACCCTAAAATAAGTAGGCCTTACAAATGGTATGAGAACCAGTTTTCAACCACATGTACTAATACTCACCTAGGTTTACAAAAAATTAACAAAGTTAGATTAAAAAATATTGTAAAATAAACTACACTCCCACTCTGATATTTACAAAAGACTATCATCAAAAAGTATAAAAAATCTCAAATCCTTCCAAAACAGTGGCCCAGAAAAAAATAAAAAAATAAAAAAAAAATTCTCAAATCCTTCCAAAACAGTACTACCAGTGTTGCAAAACTCAGACTTGGCCAAAAAAAAAACCAAAAAAAGGCTATGGGCCCGACTCAACAACACGCATTGACAAACTATTATTCTTTTTAGAAGGATATCAAATCGTTCCTCCACAAGCGATTATTCATGTAAGTCCAATGCATGAAAGGAACCCCAAACCAAATATCCTGATATTGGCAAGGGTTTGACATCGCTGACTTAGGGAATACTCAACCAAAAATGGAGTTACTCAGCACAAAATTGCCAAGCAATAAATGAATTAGTCATTTTAGGTGACTTTTCTTCTGTGGCAGCCACTTATTTCAAACTATTTTCTGAATTGCAATATTTTGCAGCTCAACAATTTTTGGGCCTACAAATCATTTCCAGATCGATTAATCAGTGACTCCTAAATTCATTGATTAATAGGAAATCTCCACAACACAGTAGTACAAACAAACATAGAGCCATAAAGCTAATAATTTTAAATAGCAGGTAGATAGTTGGGTATGGTCTGATAGGAAAAACAACATCTAGGATATGAGGATGTATTAAAATATCTTTTCATCTTTCTAGATCACAAAACACTAGAATTAAACGGACATATACATATAATGTTAAAACAATGCAAAAAGAGAGACTGAGATCCTAAAATGTTTCGTTCGAATGGGACTTACAGTGAAAGAGATGATTTGGCTTTTCGTTTCCGACCGATTCTTCGTCCGGAGTCGGCATATTGCTGGTCTTGGACTGCAGGCACCCCATTCTAAGAACTTTAAAGCGATAATTTAAACGATCTTTTCAGGCGGCTTAGAAATGGCTACGATTTCTGCATTTTTTTTAACTGAGGACAGTCATTGTTATCTATCCAACGGAAATAAAATCCTTCTGCCATCGCCTGCTTCTGCTATTGAAATCCATATTCATTGTTCTTCTTATTCTGCGTCGTCTCTGAAATTTCCGCAGATATTCAACGATCTTGACCTCATAAATCTTTCCCGGTAAATACCAGCGTTGGTTGGACCTGAACCTGTGAGAAAGGGTGAAGATCAAACAATGTCTTGGGAAGAACCATGGAAACGGCCAGACTGAGATTGGTTATTTGCAATTAGATGTTCCCTGCTCTTGACAGGCGGCAGAGTAGACAAAACGTTTCCGTGAGGTCGCTCCTTATATTTAACACGAAAGCATCCGAAAAAGCACCCCATTATGGCTCCTCGACAGTGAATACTCAAATCTTCAAACGTTTAAACACAAATCTCTCTCGAAAATCCTTTCCTTCGTTCTCTGGCAAGAAGAAAGCACCGCACGAAAGGAAATCAAAATGAAGCCGATCCTCCCCTTCGTCTGTGGCCGCAACATTAAATTGCGAGGCTTCCTGGGATTTTCATCGAGCATATGAGGAGGACGATGATATTTTGCAACACAAGTTGTGGCTGCGGCACGCGATATGAACCCTTCAGTTGCAACACCTGCGGATGAGATTTAATCGCTAGGGTTTTTAGGTAGACAAATAAGAAGATAGGGTTACAGAGAGAAAAAACAAATGCTCTACTAAGAGATGCAGATTAAGGACCTTAATTGTCCTTTCCGCTGAGCATGTCATTAATTCTCTTTCAAAAACAGTAGAAGAATAAATTAATTAAGTTTCAACATCTTCATGATTAAGGACCTTCTCATGAATGAAATGATATTATATGTTCAAAATCATGTTCGAAAAAATCATCATGGAAATATTATATGTTCACATAGGAGCTTTAGGTTAGTGATTGATAGACTTTTTGGGAAAGTGATATACATGAAGTCAATCAAATTAAAATATGATGAAATCAATTATAAAATCGAGTGAAAAGTGTGATTTTAATTACCAAATCTATGAATGCAAGGTCTAGTACATCAAATAAACAAAACAAATCTCAAGAAAAAGTAAAGTGGGAGTGAATCTCAAGAAAAAGTAAAGTGGGAGTGGGATAGATATAATCATGTCATTAATTCTAAGTGAAAACAATACACAAGTTTAATTTCCCATGAATTCTATAATCTGGCATGATGAGAAAAATGATGTTAAATATGGAATAGAAGAGTTGGAAGAGAAAGAAGTCAAGAATCATTGGGAAGAAGGAAGTTAAGTATGAAAGTAAAAGATTTGGAAGAGAAAGGAGTCGAGAATCATAGATGAATAACTAATAACTAAGTAGATTTTCTTTTTTTATACATAAACTTTTATGAAAAAGCAGTTCTTTCACCAATCATTTCATCAATTTATTAATATTTTAATAAATAATATTTTTCATTTTTAAGTGTTTTCATAAAGAATACTTTTTAAATTTTTTTTAGTTCTTTAATAAATAATATTGTTTCAATTTGTTAAAATAATAGTGTTTTAATAAAAATACTAATAAATAATTTGTTAAAATAATAGTGTTTTAATAAAAATACTTTGGATTGAAAATAAGATACAAGTAATCTCTAAATAATTCTAAAACTTGGGAGATTGTATTTCAAAAGTATTGGGATTCTATTTTTATAAAAAGCATGTAAAATATGTCACAAATAGATTTTTCTGGTTGTTTTACAAAGTCAATATGAGGAACACTTAACAAAAATATAGTCCATTGTTGCATATGCTCTATACAAAGTTAAGGTGATGCAAACTCTTTCACTCATTTGTGAACATGGTTTGCTCTATGAAGTGATTTACTAAATTTATTTAGTTTATTTGTTAAAAATGAATGAGAATTTTGATAACTCAATAAGGTCACATTGCACAATCTAGTTTATTGAAAAATATCTCATCATATTTAATGGTTGTTGTTTCTATTTTTAAGTTTAATGACCTAATTTTTACATATATGAAAATTTTACATATATATTATTCATAAAAATATCCATAACCATGACTGAGATAGACATTTTTTTAAATCCCTCACATAAATACTCAATAATAATAGTGAGTTTCTAAAACATAAAACATACATACATGAGACCATAAAACATAAAATATACATGCATATAACCATGGATTAAATTAGAACAAAGGTAAAAGTTAAACTTTATTATGCACAAAAGTTGGAAGATCTCTAAAAATACAACTTGTTCTAATGTCAAACATTGCAACCAAAATATTTAGTCATAAAGGTGTTGAAGATTAACATTGAATATGTTTATGAAAAATTCATAGTTAACCATTGGCTCAATTTTAGAGAATGGATGTTGATAGTCCTAAAACTTTGAAAGTTAATGAAAATGTTTAAAATTACAAGTTAGAAACAAATCATATGCTCAAATCTCCCAATTCACTGTATGAATATTCTACTTGGCAGGATGCAGAGACCTTACGACGAGATTATCCCTCACTTTTTTGAGTTTGTAAAATGGAAAAGAAGCATAGATTAGGGTCCAATTTAAATGCAAAGCAGAGCTCATCTGAATTCTACATCTAATTTTCAGAAGAAAACATTAATATCATTTAAAGCCAGATCTGGGTGTCTAAGACAAATCCCAAAACATAATCTTATTATAAATGATAAAGAAAGATAACAATATGTGAGACAAGATAATAACTAATTACATAAGAAATGTACTTCACCACATGATCATGACATGGGAATCTGGGAACAAAGTCTTTGCATTTATCCAAGAAAATTACTAAAAACCTATGAGCATTTTTTACATTTTTTGGTCGTGCCAAGTCCCAACCCCCTTTTTTTCAAATTCATAGGCTTTATAGCCTTTACATAATAGTTCAAGATCCTATAAAAATGGATTTGAAATACTTTAAATAGAATAAAATCAAAACTAGTATGATATATCAAATCTAGTCCTAATTTAAGGGTCAACCCTTATCAACTAGATCTTCAACAATATTCAACAACATTCAACACTATCTGATATCTTCAATAACTTTACAAGTGATGACAAGGCATTTTGAAATCCTATTTTGACAAATAAGTTGTTTTTTGACCAAAAATTGAAAAGCCACTTAACCTTCTTGCCTTAGCATCTGCCTCAAAAACTGGAAATGGATGATGATTTGTATCCTTTTAATGTTTGTCTTTCATTTGGAACCCCTTCCAGATGATATGGAAACAAAAATCTCCGATCTGAGCAAAAAGATGAGCATTCTACTAGTTTTTGTGTTTTTAGTGGCTTACTAGTATAAAACAAAGTAGGATTAGCTGTTGAAAGCAGATCTTTCGATAGCTAACAATGCTTTGAGGAAAACGAATAAGTTGCCAAAAATCCTTAGTTTTCCACAACCTTTCAAAACTACAAAAATGGATTTTCTTCGATCTACCTACTCTTTAGGATCCTTATTTAGGTTCTCAGCAACTTCTGCTAGAGATTTTAAATCAGGATGTGCTCTTGGATTAGGATTTTTAAGCCTTAGTTTGATCCTTAAACTTCTAACCATTTTAAGCAACTTACGATTCTCCTTGAGCAATTTCGTATTCCTCTTCCGTTCCTTTACATGCATTTTAGCTAACCTTTCAAAACAATCTCTTACCTCATCTGATGTGTTGCTCTTTGCTTGTTGATGCTTCAGGAATCTCCAGGTCTGGAACCTCTAGTGAAAAAGGTGCTTCTTCAAAAGCAACTTGTTTAGGAACCTCTCCTTCTACTAACTCTAAATCCTCCTCTGAATCTCTATAAGGAATATTCAGGACAATTTTGTTAGGGGCACTAGCTTGCCCTTCTATAGCTTGACTGAAATCAAGATTATTTTTAGCTCTTCTAGACTTAGAAGAAGAATTTGGCTCCTTTATTTGTACTGGGGAGATAGCTCTTCTTTTCCTTTTACTGCTCATGGGTGTAGAATATTTCTTGGATGAGAGCTTTTTTTGTCCTTGGGCTGGGGTTCTGGTTGAAATTCTCCCCAGAAAAAAAGATTCTCTGATGCAGGAGCATCGCCAGCGGGTAGCAAGCATGCGTGGAGGTGGAAACCAGTTGGACAATCGCCAACGCATTTGGACACATGGTTGGGAAGACGTGTTCAAATGAATTTTGAAATGAGGTGCATCAACCTTAAATGAGACAATTAAGAAAGGGCATACTCCCTGATTTGTAATCAGACCTTGAGTGACTCGCTCTTGTCTGAAGTAGATAGAGGCATTTATGTTAGTAAATGTAAGTAGGTAGCCTTAAATTCTTAGATTAGACATTTTAGAGGGTAAGAGGGAAACAAGATATAGACACCCTCATTGTATAGTTGTAACATTATTATGAGAATTATGAGAAGAGCATAGAAGAGAAGAAGCAGAGAGTTGTAATTTGAAAACACCCATGTACAGAAGTCCTGAATTAATACATGAAGCTTTGATTCAGACTCATGGTGTTGTAATGTTCTCTGTGTATGCTTGTTGAATATTATGCTTACTGTTGTTTTACTCTTTCTGTCATGCATTTGTTGTCTATTCTATGTATGTATGATTTCTTGTTGAATGTCTAAAATCTGAAGAGAGGGAGAGTAAGGAATGAGTTTCAATTGTTTCTCTGTATGAGCAAGAGTTTTCCTGCAAGGAGTGCAGAGAAATTGTCCACAAGGTGTGCATCGACATAAGTCAGAGTTCGTCTTTGAAATCTCGGGAGGGATAACATTGTTCTCATTCTTGCAGAAATGAAAGTTAAGCACAGGAGCCGTGCAAAGTGTGCGCAGGCCGAGTAGAGCCTCAGAGATTACATCTTGAGGGAATTGTTGAAAGACTGTTGTCGCAAGGAGTGCTCAGAGTCAAAGAATTCAATACTTGAAAGTATTGAAGGATTGCCGCAAGGAGTGCGTGCTGGAGTCTTCTTACAAACTCAAGTTGTGGAGAAATCTCATAAGAGATAGAGTCTTCGAAGTTATCGAAGAGAAGCTCAGGAGGTTTAGTACCTTGAAGCATTCAAAGGGAGGCGTTGCAAAGTTACTTTATAGGAAGATCAGTTCCAGCGAAGAGATAGCCTGTTCAATTTGTGGGAGTTGTCAAGGAGGAAACGCACGGTCAGAATTCTCCGTGGAGAATTCGCGAAATCTCGAGATCCGTTAGATCTTGCAGAGGAGCGGGGAAGTTACGGTGAGTGTTTTCCAAAGCATAAGCTCAGAAGAGATAGGGTCGTAGATCCAAGCCAACGAGGGTTGTTGGATTTACTCGTGAATTTCCATTTCGGGGTTTCATTAGTTGTGTTAGTAACAATTCTTGTCCTGGGTACAAGAGTATTCAGGTTTGCAAGTTGCACGAGAAGTGCCCAAGCGCGGCATGAAAAAATCTCGTTTCAGGCTTCCCAAGTAAGTGAGTGGGCGAAATTATATTTTCAACGGTTCGGATTCGTCCATAGGAGAAGATCGACGGTCGACGGGAAATCGCGGTTAGCGGAGTTGTGCCGAGATTAGTGTGATGGATAGAACCCATATTGCATACAAGAGTGGATAGAAGTCGTCCATCCAAAGGACGTGTGGCGCGAGATCTAGTCACATCAGCATTTCAACATTCGGGAGTTCGAAGGGGGAGGGTTCCATGTCGTGCTACATCTCGAAACCCCAAACCCCGAAGCGCCGAAAGTGCACAAAGTTGGGCCCACAGTATCCTGGAGCAGTCTCAGTCGTTCATCCAAAGGGGACACCTGGTGCGCAATTAGGCTCCTCACCTTTTAGCCCATCGCGACTTCGAAGCACTAGGAGCAGCTCCTTCATATTCCTGAGAAGCGAAGTGCCAAGATCGTCCAGGACCTGGGCCCACAGTATCGCCAAGTGAGTTCAAGACCGTCATATCTGAGAGGGACGTGTGGTGCCCAATTAAGCCATCTCGGCGTTTCACTAATCGCGACTGTCATAAGCAAGGATCAACTCCTTCCTATTCATGAACGCCGAAAGCGCCTTTGAGAGTAAACGAAGGGTCACAACCCATGGTCACTTGGGAAATAAAAGAGTTGTGCAAGAGGGGCCAAAGGTGTCGGGTTTAGTCACAGAAGGGATCACCATGATCTCCAGGTGCCATCTGATTCAATCTCAATCCTGGTTCTCGATTGGAGTAAATGAAGGTGAGAGGGGGTGGTTGAAACCTCTCCTCACTCATTAAGTGTAAGGTATGGAGGATCTGGCAAGCTGTCTGCCCGAGAGGGTCCTGTGTACCGATTTTTTCCAAAGAAGCCATGTTGAGTCCTCGACTAGCTAGAGAGGTCTGCAAACGCTAACTCGACACTTAATGGCTCAGCTACTCCCCTTGCAGGAGCCATGCGCAGGTAAGGTGGCGTCTAATGAAGAATATCTGTCCGAGTTTGATTGAAGGGACACCACGCCTTGGATAACTAAGAAAGCCTCTGTTAGGTGAATTTTTCTGAGTATATAGACTCAGTCTTTGTATTTTGTAAATCATCGATGGTTGAGGAAGGCTCCCGGTTGTAAAACTTTAATGAAGCACTGGTTATTCTAGTTATGCATGGACTCTTGAGACTCCTTGCCTTATGAATGTCAGTTTCTTTGACGTCTTTGTTTACACTATGTTAGAGCAACTCGAAATTGGAGGATCCATTCGAGTTGTAACTATTATAGAATGATGTAGGTTGAATCACTGTAATAGTTGCATTGTTTCTAGTGGGTCCCTGTGATTTTCTTACGCCGAACGACTTGGAATTAGAGGATCCAGTCAAGTCCCCTTTCAGTTTCTCGAAGCCATGAACCAAGAGGATCTTGCATTCAGAGTTTTTCTTCTACAAACTGCTCAAAGGCCTATTTCCTGAGGTGGTTTACTCACTCCTCTCACCAAGTCTTCCACTTGCTCATCTTTTAATCAACTCACTGACTGAAGTTAGATCAAGACCTCCTTTGTTCCTTACATACCAGACCCAATCCCTGAGTTAGAGAGATATCTTCCTGAGTCTCTACCCATTTGATCACCCATTAAAACTATCGTGACATAAAACTGATGGGCGTTGGGCTCTGCTCCTGCAAGCAATCCAGGAGTGACTTCTGACACTAACATTTCTGCTGCCGTTGCGGGGGACGAAGTTGAAAATTTTCCCTGGGATTGAACCACATTGAGCCTCTGATTTTGAAGGTGCATCAGGTATCAGAGCCTTTGAATATTACTACTGTGCACTTGGCGACTCCATTATGACGACTCCACTGTGGCGAACATGTCATGATAATTGTGGCTTTCAGAGGATGACACATGCGGTCCCATCCACAACTGCCTGTATCTACACCTGAAACTGATCCGGAGGTGGTTCTCGGAAAAGGAAAGGCCTCTGAAGAAGAAGCTTCCACCACCGAACTAGGTAATCCGCCATCTCCTTTTGTAGGAACTCCATTGTCTCCTCCTCAGTTTCTTAACAGACCTTTTTCTGAGGTTTCCTGTTTCTTGAATTTCAGGAGTGTTCTTGTTGAGTTTTCCCCTCATGGTCTGAGATTGGAGGGAGAAATCCTTGTCACTCCCCTCTCCTTTGAAGCTGTACTTTGGCATAGACCCAGGACCCTAGAAGAGTGCCCCATTTCTATCTTTACCACTCCTCCTCTTGTTACTGTTACCACTCCTGCACAAAGAGGGGCATATGCTGACTTGAGCCCATTAGCCTTCTCCTTAAATCCCCTTTTGTTTCCCATTCCACTTCGAGTCTCATTCCCAGTAGCCCCTTCATGAACTCCTTCTCCTCCAAGTTCTCCTTCACCTAATATCCCTATGGTTGGTGCTAATCCCCCTCTAAATAGAATGGATGCCATAGTTGCTTCCAGATATGCTCCCTTAATCCTACCCCATCCAATGAATCCTCTCCTTGCTAGAGATTACTTGAAGTATATGCCCAAGTTCACTGGGGAAGGGGACATAACTACAGAAGAGAACCTGGCTTCTTTCTACAGTTATGCAGACAACCTGAACATTGAAAATGAAGATGTCTGGATGAGAGTCTTCATCCAGAGCCTGGATGGTGAGGTGAGGAAGTGGTTTAGAGGATTGGACCCCAGATCTATTGCTGGGATCGAAGCTCTGGATAGCGCTTTCCTGAGGCATTGGGGAGATAGGAAGGATTTCATGTATTACATGATAGAGTTTAGGTCTTTGAAAAATATGGAAGGAGAGTCTGTCTCTGACTTCTCTAAAAGATTCAATAAGATGTATAATAAAATTCCAGTTGAAATAAAACCCTCAGAAGCCTCGGCCAATATTTATTATGCTAGTGTGTTTGGCCCCAATTTTTGTCGTTTATTGAGAGAAAGAAGAGCGACCTCCTTAGATCAAATGCAAGATACGGACATAGAGGTGGAATCTAATGTATTAGCAGCTGATAGACTGAGGAACAAGGCTAACGTAGACAACAGAAAGGGAAGATCTGAAGCCTCAGCTTATGGCCCATCGGTGACCCACCCACAAGTGGATGAATTGACCAAGATGGTGAAGTCTTTGTCTATAGAGATGGAGAGAATGAAGGTGGAGGGGAGGCAAGCATACAAGGTCACTCAAAACACCAAAAATGAAGGAGGTTTCAGGAGGCCAAACAATGTTGTTTCCTCGACTGTGCAAAGAGAGAGGGGAAGAGACAGGGAAGATCAGAAAATGCAGGCCCCTTTTCAAAACAATTTTGTGGCCGAGGGGGAAGAAGGGGAAACATATGAGCTTGATCCTGAAATCCATTTCTTCGGAGACACTCCTCCTTTTCCTCATCTCACTCAATCAGCATATGAGGAGTCTCTCATGGACAGTTAGCTAAATGAACTGAGCAAGGGAGACAAGGCTAGTGGCAGCCAAGGGAGGTATGACCTGAGGTCCAATAAAAAGACAGTAGCACCTGATGTTCCTGAGTGGTTCACTAGAACAGAGAAACCTGCTTATGAAGTAGTAGACAATCACAGAGGTAACAAGACCCGACCCCTCTCTCCCATAGTCCAGGGTCATGTTCCCGAAATAAGAGAAATATCGAAGCTTACACCTTCTTTTAATTTCGAGCATGAAATTCAAAAGATCAGAATCCCTGTGCCCCTGACCAAATTGATTAAACATGAAGGGTTCAAGAAACACTTCTCTGAGATTTTCTAGTCCGAGGTCTCATGCCTTCCCACAGACTCCATCAATTTGCAAGATGAAAATCCTGCAATTATTCTAGGTCCTATGGTAGAAGACAGGAATGATTCATCCCCTCCCTTCTACACTTCCTTGAATATACATGACAAGGTACTGCACAACTGCTTGATGGATTCGAGGGATTCTCACAACCTCATGCCCAAAACTGTCATGGAAGAGTTAGGGCTAGAAGTCACCCGAGCCTATCATGACCTCTATTCCTTTGACTCTAGGAAAGTTCAATGTCTAGGAGTTATCAAAGACCTGGTCGTGACATTGTTTCAGTTGCCCATGAAAAGTGTGGTCATGGATGTTGTAGTGGTTGATGTCCCCCCCAAGTTCGGTATGTTGTTATCAAGATCTTGGATAAAAAGACTGGGGGGGAATTTGTAGATGGACCTAACCTATGCTAATATCCCAGTGTTTGGAGGAGAGCATAGGAGGCTATACAGAGAAGCCCAATTGGCCTATATAATCAGTGATGAATCCAATCCTACCAACCATCCCATTTTTTCCTTGGACACTAATTTAGGTTCCAGTTTACTACAACTCATTCATGCTCCCGAGCCTCCTCTTAAACTCAGAAAGCATCCCACCACTCCTCATGATTTTTCTCCCTCCATCACCACCGTCTAGAAAATGTTCTTTGATGGATCCTTTTCCAAGGAGGGCGTTGGTGCTGGGGTATTTTTTGTATCACCTCCTTAGGAAACCATGTCTCTTTCATACAAGCTAGAATTTGAATCTTTTAACAATGTGGCAGAATATGAAGCTCTTGTTCTAGGATTAAGAGCTGCAAAGGAAATGGGAATTCAGGAGGTAGCAGTGTTCGGAGATGCAGAGTTGGTGGTCCAACAAATCATAAACGCTTATCAGGATAAGCATCCTCGACTCAGGAGTTATAGAAATGGGGCATGGGACCTAATTGACAGTTTCTTCTTAGAATTTAACATTTATTTCGTCCCAAGAGAGAAGAACATGGTGGCAGATTCCTTGGCTATATCAGCAAGCAATTTCAAAGTGCCCTTGCCACCTAAATTCAGATACGATGTAGAAGTAAAATACAGGCCCTCCATACCTAACAATGTCAAACATTGGAAGGTGTTTGAGGATGATCTTGAGGTCAAAATATTCTTGGAGACTGTTGAAGAATTTTCAGAGATGCATATTGACCAAGACTCTATCTCTGAAGAAAAGCTTGATGGGGGTAATTTTCTGAATAAGATTGCAGAGCATAACATTGTACAACTGCCCAGCAATCATATTCCAAGGGGATTGGTTCCTTTGGAAAGGCTTTTTGATAGAAACGATGTGGCATTAAAAGGGGAAATCTCAGAAGATGATGTTGATACAACTCAGTGCAACATTAGCACTGAGAATGAACCCAAGTTTGTCAAATTGTCAAGAAGCCTGACAATGGAACAGAGGGCTGAATATGCTGGACTATTGAGAGAGTTTGTTGATGTTTTCACCTGGACCTATGGAGATCTCAAAACATATGACATTTCTATCATCGAGCATGAAATCCCATTGAAAAGGGAAGCAAAACCATTTAGGAAGAAGCTAAGAAATATCAATCCTATGTTGCTTCCTATCATGGAGAGGGAAGTGAAGAAGCTGCTACAGGCCCAGATCATCGTACCACTGAGATACTCAGAGTGGGTGGCCAACTTGGTACCAGTAAGGAAAAAGAATGGATAAATCAGACTCTGTGTAGACTTCAGAAACCTGAACAGGAGCTCACGGAAGGATAACTACCCCTTACCAAACATGGAACATATATTGCAGAAGGTAACGGGAGCATCCAATATGTGCATGATTGACGGCTTCTTTGGCAACAACCAAATCTCTGTTCTTCCTGAGGACAGGGAAAAGACGACATTTACCACTCCATGGGGCACATTCATGTATGCCACAATGCATTTTGGATTAATGAATGAAGGGGCAATGTTTCAACGTGCCATGGATATAGATTTCATTGGGGAAAAAGATAAATTTGTGGTCATCTATCTGGATGACATAACAGTATTTTCGAAATCTGATAAAGAACATTGTTGTCATCTCAGAAAGGTTTTCCTGAAATGCAGGAGTTTTGGCATTTCATTAAACCCCAAGAAATCTTTGTTCGTCATGCAGAAGGGAAAGTTATTAGGCCACATAGTATCAGCGGAAGGAGTCAGGATCGATCCTAACAGAGTCGAGGAAATATGAGCCTTATCAATCCCGAGATCCAGGAAGGAGGTCCAATCTTTCCTTGGAAAGATTAATTTTCTGAGGAGGTTTGTTCCTAACTTTGCTGAAAAGGTAAAACTTATAACAACCATGTTAAGGAAGGGAAATGAAGTAAGGTGGACTTCCGAATCACGAGAGTCTTTTGAGAAAATAAAGAAGGACTTGACTGAAGCCCCTGTGCTTATTAGTCCCGATTACTCAAAGGATTTCCTTATTTTCTCCTTTGCCTCACCTGACACGGTGGCTGATGTTTTATTACAGACAAACGAGGTTGGGCTAGAGTAGCCTATTGCCTATTTCAACTGAGCATTGAGGGTTGACGAAGTCAGGTATGACTGTTAAGTACCTAAACCAGATCTGCAAATATACTTCAGAAATAACCAAGAATAAACCATAAACCATTCACCATAACATGAACACAAGAAATATCCAAAACCCTTGAGGTAGGGTAACACCATATATTAATCCTTATGGAAGGATAAAACTCCTCAAGCAATCCTT
>SNQJ01S0000314.1:412374-435428 GCA_010110895.2 Picea sitchensis
TCCTTTATCTCCATGGCTGAACATCTTCCTGTTACCCTCATGAGTGTTGTTCCTTCCTCTTGCTTCCAAATGAGTAGCCTATACACAAACTTCATCTAGATTCGAAGGATTAAACATGAGTATAATATGTCTCAAATAACTATGTAAAGCTCCAATATATTTGAGCAAAGTTTCCTGAGAAGACAAATCTACTCCCAAAACCAAAGATTTTCTCCTAAACTCTTGAGTAAAGCTTTGCACACTTTGTCCTTTAGCTTGTCTAAAATTTTTCCATTCCATAGTTGCCTTTTGTTTATATGCCAATGGATAAAATTGTTTTTTAATTGCAACAATGAAATCATTCCAAGAAATCAAAATTTTACCATGCTTTTTCATATCCTCCTGAGTCTTGGATTCCCACCAAATAAGTGTTGCACTATCCAATCTTAACGAAGCAAGCTGAATTTTGGTTTCATCACCTTGAATTTTTTGTATTCTACAATATACCTCAATTTGACGTATCCAATTATCTAACTTCTCAGCATTAACTTCTCCATTGTATATTGGCAATTCAAATTTTATATCAAGCTTTAATGAAGGAATTTGCAAAGGAGTTTTACCATGTTCCCTTGGAGAATTTGGAAGAGGTCTTGAACTGGTAGAAGAAGAAGAAGAAGAAGAAGATGGAGGAGAGGGTGGTGGAGAAACACCATTCCCTCCATTTCCGTTTGGAGTTTTGTCACCACTGCTTCCCTTATTCCTTGAAGGGTTGGAGCCTTCACCTTGCGAAAATATGTTCCTTTCCATCAAGATCTTCATCATCTCTCTCATCTCCATGACAACCTTTCTAATATCTTCATCTTCTGCAGGAACACGTTCATGACTTTTTGGATGAGCCATACTTGGTGAATGCCTCCCTGAAACTTGCGGTGATTGTATATGCTTCCTCCTTGTCGGATGAGAACTTGGCTCCACAAGTTGACCTTCTCCTCTTGTGAGTTTCAACCTTGTGACCATCAGAAACAAAACACTTGCAAACAATCAAGTCTTCAAAAACCAGTGCTCTGATACCAACTTGATCTAAAAATGAAGAAGACTTGAAATCTTGAAATTATTGCAAGTAAATGTTATGTGTTAAAAGAAAATGGATCAACTTTGAAACACATAAATTAAAGGATTACTCATGCAAGATACACATAGACAACAACATAATCAATGAACATAAGCACATAAACACAGCAATTGATAAAGGAGTTCACCCCTCTCTTGGGCTACATCTCCTGGTCCAGCTTCCAATGGATCATTATTATTAATTTCTCAAAGTGATAAAAAACATGCCTTACAATCCTCAAACTGACCAACCGACTGCTCCAATGGCTTCAGAGAATCCAAAAACCCCTAGCTGGGCTTTTTCGGCACCTCAATCGGTTGAAAAACGAAGAAGTTAGGCCTCCTGGAAGTCCCCCCTTCAAGCTTGCTGTCTCTGCATCTACAAAACACACCCTTGTTACATGAACCTGGCACACACGCAATTTAAAGTGTGAAAACCCAGCACCGGGCGCAACTGCGCCAACGGTGTGAACCATAGGACGGTTATTGGCACACCATCCCCTAACCGCCTAGCACCTGGGCACATTAGTCTTCCATATGTCCGGCGTAAAGGGCTAAGTTCATAGGCAATAATACCATGACACATGGCGGGTCGTTTGAACCATTCAAACCACAATTTGAAAACACGCCAACCATTATACTAAGTCATATGGTAATGCAATCGTGACTGGGGGCTATGTTTAAAACCCCGCGTGCCAACCGTTGGGTGATATGGTATATGGCATGGTCATATACAAAACAAATGATCGTGGGTTGGGGCTAAGCCCTGGCCCGACCCCCCGCCAACTGTCACATAATTTAAATTCAAATATATATGGACTCGTATACATATCAAGTCATAACCAGTGGTCCGTTGGTCGGACGGTCTTTGTGAAGGTGCTATGCGGTGGGGAGGTCCGGGGGTCGAACCCCACAGACTCCAATATATTTTGACAAACCAACCAATAGCTAATTTCGGGGTGCCACGTGGTAGCCAATGACTGGGCCACATGGCACCCAATTATTTGACCAAACAATGCCACGTGTCGCCTCCCAATTCGACCAATTGTCAGCCAATAAGTGATTGCCACGTCACCTCTACCATGTCAGCATACGGTTGTACGACCCTGCCACGTCAGCCTATACGGATTGTACAGTCAGCATCCTCTTTTTGCCTGTTTGACATTCTGAACAGATTGCAATATCTATCTCTCCCGACGTCCGTTTGAGATCAAAAAAGTTGCGTTGGGTTCACAACGACGAGGCCTATGCTCTCATCTGGTTTGAAGAGATTCCGAGCACTTTGAATTTTTGAGCAAAATTTGATCCCCTGATCAACAAGGAAACCAACATTGATGATATGTATATGAGAGAAATTGCTTGACTGGATGGTATACCAAAGACAAATGTGTCTGATAGAGATCCAAAATTTACATCAAATTTATGGAAAGGATTGTTTGAAGGATTTGGAACAAATTTGAATTGTAGCACATCTTATCATCGAGAATCTTATGGAAAAACAAAGAGGGTGAATCAAGTGATTGAGGATATGTTGAGGATGTATGTGATGGGTAAACCATAAAAATGAGAAGACTACATACACTTGGTATAATTTTATTATAACAGTGGGTACCAAGCAACTCTAAAGATGATCCCATTTGAGGAACTTTATGGCAAAAGATGCAACACACCTGTAAGATGGGACACCCCAATAGATAGAGTAGTGGTTGGGCCAGATTTAATTAGGGAAATGGAAGATAAGATGTTAAAAATAAAACAGAATTTAAAGGTTGGTCAAGACAAGCAAAAAATCTATGTTGATAAGGGAAGAACTCAGAGGGAATTTAAGGTGGGTGACCATGTATTCTTGAAAGTGAAGGCCTACAGAAGCTCCATGAAGATGGGAAACTGTTCAAAGTTGGTAGCTCATTATTGTGGGTCGTTTCAAATCCTAGAGAGGATTGGGCCTGTAGCATACATGGTTTCATTATCTACATGAATGTATATTCATAATGTATTCCATGTATCATTGCTCAAAAATTATATAACGGATGTTAATCATGTTATTGATTGGAATGTGATTCAGGTGGAGAAAGAAAGCGCTTTTCAAGTGCATTCGATGTGAATACTGGACCCGAAGATCAAGAAACTATGATATCAATCCATAGAGATAGTAAAGGAACAATGGACCTAGTACGGTCATGAGGATGAAACTTGGGAGCATGAGGAGGCTATGCGGGTAGAATACCCACATCTTTTTGAAGGTTTTTAAAATTTTGGTGGTAAATGTGTAAATATATTGCAATGAGGATGGTACATAAATAAGGGGAGGGGGATTTAAGGCCCACAAGACCGAGCCCCAAATTGTAAATGTGAATATCTTTTATAGGCTAGAAGGATTATATGATTATTAGGCCGAAGAGCCTAGATGATAAAGGCTAGTGAGCCTATTTTTGTATCTGTAAACACTCATATTATTACTAAAATACATCGTTGCATGTAGACAAACCATGGTAAAAAAATATGGGGGACTAAAGTCCACCAGGAAGGGAAGCAGGGGGGTTAAGAGACTAGGAAAGGGCCTAAGCTAGAGGGATTATCTCCAAGGTAATATTATAATATTATTCCTAAAATTATAATCTATGGATATAACTTATGACATCCTAAGTTCTTATGAGAAAGAGAAATGAAATACAAGTGGAGAGAAATGAGCTCATGGAGGGCCATGTATCATCGAAAGCACATGCAAATAGACATGGGAATTTTTTTCCATTTCGGACTCACTCAACCATTCGTTCCATGCACTCCAACAGTCTTACCTCTCGATCCTGCATGCACTCCTTCATCCATACGCCATACTTTTCCTTTTACCAATAGTGAATCATACCCTTCTTATTATGAGCAGTGCACCAGAACCATCATGTCACTAGCAGTGAACTTGTTCCTTACCCGAACATTGTCGTTGTGTTTACTTGCACCTTACCCATAGTTTGTTGTTGCCATCACTTGTTTCATAAAATAATTATGTTTATGCCTTCACTTTAGCCTGTACCGGGTTGACATAAGAGTTGGACTAAAGAAGCGGGTTGTGAGGCCCATGGATTGAAGAGGAAGGTTGTCATTCCCATGAGTAACTCTCTCCAAGCGGGAGAATTACTGGGAATTGATTTCCTGAGGGAGCCTAATTTTAGCTAAGGTTCTCTTAGACTTCCTTTCTGGCTTGTTTTTGAAGCCCTTGAAGGGAAGTGGGGTAGCTGAAGGACTGTTGAGCATAGAAAGGGCACACTTCTTAGGGTGTGACATGCATGTGGGGAATGAGAGACTATGAGCTATTAGTTTGAGTAGGCACATAATGGAGTTGTTCCTACTGTTTGATATACATCAACCTAGCTAGGAATCCCTTTACTCAGGTGGAGTTTAGTCGCAGCTCGAGGGTGACCCACTACTGAGAGTTCTGAGCAATGTGGTCTAAGGTAGGGAGGATTGTGGAAGGTATTCACGCAATTGGTGGTATTATATCAAGGATAAGTATAAATTGTGTGTTAATTTATATGCTGCATAATTATACATGTGTTTATTTTTATGGGTTTATATTGTGTATACTGCATGTATATTTCTACTGTTATTTCCGCATAAATCCATGTATTTGTAGAATATTTATATGTTTTATTTTGGTATACAGTTCTGCAAGATTTTTTGTGTGGCATAACCCAATGGTCTAAGGCTGGGTATGTTACATGTTTTAATAAATTTCTTTGCATACCCATTCCTGGATCCCCTTGAGCACTCTATGAGCCCGAACCTACGTGTCTATTTACCTGTTTTACTTGTTTACCAATGTAGCTATTCCAAAATGGTTTGCATTTTTTGTAGGGGATTCCTTCCAATTTTTTTTGTTACAGAGGATTTTATCGATCCATGGGTCGAATTTCTAGGTGATCTCCATGGGAAAGTCGCACAAAATCGATTTCTCCACATTGACCTCGCAGATGCATCATAGTACCCTCAGATGGCTATCCATACATTCATGTATTTCTCATCCCTACCGACTGGTGAATTTTAGTGGGAATTGAAACCGTCTTTCATAAAACTTTGGGACACTACTTTGTTGAATTTGCATGACCTACCGATGTTTTGTACTACTGGAGAAGTCATCTAGTGCATAAATTTTATGATTATCTGGGTTCACAATAATGTTTTGTTATTGGACCACGCCTACCCTATTCGTGTGGAACACATTCACAAGCTGAGTATTTTATCAATGGAAGGGCATGACATGATGCAAGGCTTCCGGGGTTCAAGGAAGCATGGTTGTAAGAAGTGATAAATTAGTCTCTATGAAAAATATGGCATGAGGCGAGGAGGTCATGGAGCACTCATTGACCAAATAAACTATGAGAAGGTTCGTTGTGCCTACTATTTAATTGCAATAAAGGTTATGAAGAAATACTCGCGAGGTGAGTGAACACTCGACACCATAGCAATGGTTTATTTTAGAAAAAATGGAGCACCATTGAATTGGTGTAAGTACCTAATCACATAAATGTTTCAGGCCTATGTCGATGTGCATGACTGGGCCACATACTTCATCTATGACTACTTATTGGTCATGTTCTCTATGGGGAAGTGGAAGCCGCATAAGGGTTGAATCCTCTCCCACACTCCTGATAGTCATCTCGTAAATCTCTTCAATCCCTGGAACAATCACACTACTATAGGTCACTCAAAATACCTTGAAACTGCCTTTTTGCAGTGGCACAATGACCTTATTTCAACTACACAACAACAACAGATTCCATATGCATTTATCAATTGAAACACCCACAATATTTGTTTGACATGATTCAAGACTTTACTTTTGTGAGGTATTTAGGTGAAACTTTGTGAATTTTTCACACCCCTCCTTTTCCTTTTTATCTAGATGAGGAAATTATGGATAAGGAGGTCATCGCATGGCCTAGGTTCACCAAAGATCATCAGAGATCATGTGTCTCATATGCGATGCTTGCGATATCACAATGACTGGTTCTAGTACAGACCAAGGGCCAAGGTCCAATAATAACCACCTAGAAGAGAGAGTGGATGATGTTAGTGTCAGAGGATGACAAGGAATACGGAGAAGAGGAGACACTACCCTAGTCATTTCCACTCCCATTCACGTCCATTATATATAATGCCACTATTTATGGTAAGGATTTATGTGAAGCCTTTTCTATTTATTTTCTTTGTAAGAAAATACACTCTAGTTGTCCGTCCATCTCCACCAATGACACTATTGCCACCGATGATACTCCCATATCTTCCCTTCTGCCACCAGCTAGAATCGCCACCCCCATTCCCTCTTATGTTCCCATCATCACTATTATTGATGAGCCACTAGTAAACACCCAACCCTTTCCCATCATACATGAGGTCACCCATCAACCGCCTATCTTGGCTATGGATGCCCCATTCTCCACTCCATCACCCTCTCAATACACTCATATTGACACTACTAAAAACATTTCTATTATCCATTTCACAATGACTACAGGAACCACAATCCCCATTCTATCCACCTTCCCCAATAGTTCATATGTCCATGTCCCATTTTTCCACCCCACCTAAGAACAATCCCAATCCTGAACCAACTAAGGTACCAGATGTGTTGGATAAGATGGGTCAATGATGGACACCCAGGAGGACACCCATTCTTCACATAACACATTTTTGGTCAAGGAACATATTGATTCGTTGTTCCATAATCCACAACAATGCCACACAATCTTGGAAATTTTCCTCAAGCGCATTGATGTCATTGGGACACTTCCTCCAGAGCTCCAGGATAGGCTTACCTACATCCTTCACACTACTTTGTCTAGTAGTGATGGTGCTAGCACCCCTAGTAGGGATAATAAATCTATTGCTAGTGGCCAACGGTTAGCTTCATGGTTTTATTTGGATATATCTCTCACCAGTGGTGAGCTTGTGGCGTGGGCTACATCTCATCCCATGACTCTTATGTGAGCATCCACATGTCATCTTGAGAAGAGACTTCTCACTGTAGAACAAAAAAAAAAAATTCTTACACAACAATCGCAACAGCTGCACCAAGATGTCATTATCGCCACTTCATCCATGGATCATGAGCATGGGTTGCAAACATATGTTGAGTCCAATATGGCATCCATTTTTGACAAGTTTCTCCAATTTTGGCCTACTTATAGATACGTTGCACCTGATATCCCTTAGGATGTCACGCAATTGTGCCTCCACAATGACTTGAGTTCATTGTTGATTCCTAGTCACAACTAGCTATGAAGATCGACAAAATTCAACAATATATGGTTGCAATTGAGTTGAAAGAAAAGGAGCATCCCTAAGAGATGATATAGAAGGTCACTAGGGCAGTTGCGGAGGGAAGTTTTATCAGGTCGTCTCTTCACTCCTATGCTGATGAATGTTGCCAACTCTTTGGCATGGTTAATGACTGGGTCTTCTTGTAGGAACGTTGAATTAATCTAGTTGAAGAGTTGCATACACAACTCAACAATATGAATACATAAGACCAATCCATCACTGACCCGTTTGAGAAAAAAAATTGCAGATATCCAATTTGAGGATGAAACACTTGATGCTATGTATGAGTCTACTTGGGAAGCCAAGAAAGAAATAAAATACTTTTTCCCTCCGATGCAAGATGAGTATGTACATATGCAACAACTTTATTCCATTGTAGACTTTGAATGGGCTACACTAGTGGCTATTAAGCTTGAGGAGCCCAATATAATGGTCACGCTGGCATTTGTTGCAGGAGCCTTGATTTTAGCAAGAAAATGGTAGGATCATGTGGAGCTCTACGATAAATTCCACAAGGAGACCCTCATAATTGTATCAGAGTTGGGCCATTCGTTTCCATATTTCCATGGGAAGGAAGTGGAAGGTTGACTTGGGACGAGTCAATAGTTTTGGTCGGGTCTATTGGGCCCTCTATTTTCGAGAACTATTTATTTTAGTGGAAATGCCAAAGTTTTGAGGAAAGTGTTGCATGACTAGCTAGAGAAGGGATAGTAGAAAAAAAAATACTTAAAAGAGTTAAAACTTAAGTAAAAGTGTAACAATAATGGAGACAACAAAAAGAACCATGTGCCATCTGGACAAGAAGTTAGAAAAGAGACATAATCACTAGATGCCAGTGAGAAAAGGTCATAAAAGTAGCAGAACAAGAAGTCCAAGAAGCAGTCAGGAGAAAGGGATAAAGAGGGAGGCATACTGACAAGGAAAAAGGTTATGGAGGTTAGTTGGTTGATTAGCTCATTGGTTCGAATGAAATCATTCCAGATTTAATGAATGAGCATGCATGAGAGATATTTAGGTTTTGTTGTCATTTGGATCGAGATCAATTTATTGTTGTCATGATATTATTGTAATGGGTTATGTGGATGATATTATTCTTGCACAGTAAGGTAGACTCTATAATGGGTATCTGGGAATATATTTTGCTACATAATCTATTGTATGAAAGATGTACTCTCTGTATGATATTTTTGAGATGTTGATAATAGAATGGTTGGCCGATTTGTAAAATTTTATTATACAACGTATGAATATTTGGTTTCTATGTTGCAAAATTACTTCTTTCATGTGTATCTAGCATCGATTCACTATCTACGAATGTCTTTGCATATTCATGTATGAATCTAAACATGGCACAGCCAAAACCAATTATGCATTCTCCTTGAATCACTTCACCTCATATGTCTCGGCTACACTTGAGGTGAGACCTACTTCCCTTGCAAAAGGTTGAATATGCCAACGCTCCTAGACTACAATGGTATCTTTTGTTGGCAACCTCTGAGGACCCTGGTCTCTATTTTTGCACCAACATATCTCATTAACCCCAAATCAGTCATTTCAAATTCACGTTTCATGGTTGCGTTAAAATTGTCTATTGACAGATTTCATGTGAAGATCATATCATCAACATATAAGAAAACAATAAAGATTTGACCTTGCTTATTCACCTTTGTTTACAATGTGGGATCAATGTTTCTTCTTTTGAATCCATCATTGATCAAATATGAATCAATCCTTCTATACCAATATTTGGGAGCATTCTTAAGCCCATAGAGATATTTATTCAATATGTAGAATTTATCTTCATGTCCTTTTATCACATATCTTGGTGGCTGCTCCACAAATACTTTTTATTCTAAAATACCATTAAAGAATTTTTACTTGACCTAAAATTTATAAACTTTCCACCTAGTTTGAGTTGTTATGGCTAAGACAAATATAACTATATATAATCTTACAACTGGTGCAAATGTCTCACCCTAATCTATTCCAGGATGTTGTGAAAAAAATATTGTTACCAATATGAATTTTTACTTTTCATCTTCTCCTTTCTCATTAAAATTGATTTTGTAAACCCATTTTACACCAATGCAAGTTTTATCTTCTGGTAATTCTACTAGATCATGTGTATCGTTCTTTTCTATGGAATCAATTTCTTTGTCGATTGCTTGGACCCAATTTTATTCTTTAATTGTTTTTCCAAAACATGTGGGTTGACAAGAAAATAATGCAAAACTTGAATGGACATATAGATCTTCATATATTTCTCTTAAACTTCTAGTCTTTCTAGACCTTAGAGAGAAAATTGTAGAATTGGATACACTACTTGATTGAGAAGAACGAGTATATTGGGATACTAGTCTAGATTATTCACCTTGAGCACAATTTCTTAGAGTCTTTGTTGGAGTATCTCTTATTGGTGATTGATTTTGTTAATCTTGTTGTACACCTTCTGTAATCTACTCTGAGTTAGATACTACTTGAGGTATCACTGCTCCAATAGATACAGTATTGTCTATGCTTCCATCCCATACTTCATCTTCTTTGAATTCAACATCCCTACTAATTATCACCTTCTTTGTCATTGAATTATACAATTCATATTCCTTGGATTGATCATAGTACCCAAGAAAGATGCATTTTTCACTTTTGTCATATAACTTCCTCCTCAACTCTTTAAGCACACGAGCATATGCCACACAACCAAATACATTGAAGTGTGCTACAATGGAACTCATACCTATCCATTCTTCTCGTGGAACATTTTTCTTCACACCTTTAGTAGGAGATATATTCAAAACATAAATAAAGAAAGATACTTATTCTCCCAAAAAATCATTTGACAATTGTTTTTTCTTTCAGTATGCTTCTAGCCATATTCGCAATGGTTATATTTTTCCTTTCATATACACTATTTTGATGACATGTATACCTTGTTGTAGATTGTCTTTTGATCCCATGCTACTTTCAAAAATCATGAAAAATGTTTGAATCATATTAACCTCCTATGTCTAATCTTAACACTCTAATCTGATGACCACTTTGCTTGTTCACCATTGCCTTGAATTCTCTGAAGTTGTCAAAAGTTTCTTATTTCTTTGAAAGAAAGTAAACCTAATTATTTCTATTGTAATCATCTATGAAGGTTAGGAAGCATTATCTTCCTCCTAGTGATTAGGTTTGCATTCGACCACACAGATCTACATGAACCAACTCCATTGGTTCCTTTTCTATATACAACACCCCTTTAGGAAAACAATCCCTATGTTTCTTTGCCAAAATGAAACTCTCACATGAACTAACTGGATCTTCAATGGCATACAAACCTTGAACCATTTTTTTATGTTGCAATGGTTTTATACAACCAAAATGTAGATGACCAAATCTGAAATGCCACAACCAAAAATAATCCAAACATGTTTCCTTTGGGGCTAGTGAGACATCCTATATATCATAATTCATGGAAAGATGATACATTCTATTCTTTGTCATCATCACCCTAGAAATATATGAAACAATGATTTCCCTTAAAGATTACATGATACCATTTTTGAATAAGTTGGCCAACATCAATATGTTTATGTTTCAAACTGAGGGCATAATACAAATCTGGTATGTTCTTTTTCTGACCTTGTTTGGTCGATATGTTGACCATTCCTTTTCCCATGAGTTTTAGAATATTGTCTAAACCCAAATTGACTTCATTACTTACTGAATCAACTAGATTTGCAATTAATCTTTTGTCTCCTGTCATATGATTTCTACATCCACTATCTTACAACCAAATATCATTAGATGTCTCTTGAGAAGAATTACAAGTAAGGGATAATGAGTCTTCATAGTTCTTGGAGGTGTTATAATATTTTGTATCATGTCTACTAAAGTCAACCTTACTCTTACTACATGCATGTGCATAATGACCTAGCTTGTGACAATAAAAACATTCAATTTTGTATTTTTCATACCTCTGATTTGGCTTTGAGATTTTTTTCTTGCTCCTCCTAAAGATATGAGGATATTGATTCAATATCCTTTCTTTTTTTGAACTATATCTTTGGAATTTCAACCTATTTCTTCTATCGTTACCTCTTGACTTTGATCCTCCTCTACCTCATAAGATCTAAACATGAGATCTAAATGCATTTTGCAAGTAATCATCAAACATGTTCATCCTGGATTCATGGGATAGAAAGGATCCTAATAGATCATCCACTAATAGTTGTGTCAAATCCTTAGACTCTTCAATGGATATAACCATTGCATCGAATTTCTTAGCAAGGTGTAGGGTAGGCTCTCCCATCACAACCTCATCAAGATTATAATGCTTAAAGAATTGTAGAGGAGTAATAAGACTTGGGAGCATATTCTTTTCTGGGGAGAATTTGAACCAGAACCCCAACCCAAGGACAAGAAGAAGATCTCATCCAATAAATATTCTACACCCATGAGCAGTAAAAGGAAAAGAAGAGCTATCTCCCCAGTACAAATAAAGGAGCCAATTTCTTCTTCTAAGTCTAAGAGAGCTAAAAAGAAGCCTGATTTCAGTCAAGCTACAGAAGGGAAAGGTAGTGCCCCTGACAAAAATGTCCTGAATCTTCCTTATACAGATTCAGAGGAGAATTTAGGGTTAGTAGAAGGAAAGGTTCCTGAACAAGCTACTTTTGAAGAAGCACCTTTTTCACTAGAGGTTCCAGACCTGGAGATTCCTGAAGCATCAACAAGAAAAGAAAAGAAGTCAACATCAAAGATTGAAAATCTTAAAAAATAAATATCAGAGATGAAGTTGCTTGAGAGGGTCATTAAATCCCAAAACCAGACTATAAGGAACATATCAGATGAGGTAAGAGATTTTTTTGAAAGGTTAGATAAAATGCATGTAAAGGAACAGAAGAGGAATAAGAAATTTCTCAAGGAGAATCGTAAGTTACTTAAAATGGTTAGAGGTTTAAGGATCAAACTAAGGCTTAAAAATCCTAAGCCAAGAGCACATCCTGATTTAAAATCTCTAGTAGAAGTTGCTGAGAACCTAAATAAGGATCCTAAAGAGTAGGTAGATTGAAGAAAATCCATTTTTGCAGTTTTGAAAGGTTGTGGAAAACTCATGATTTTCGACAGCTTATTTGTTTTCCTCAAAGCATTGTTAGCTACCGAAATCTCTTATTTCAGCAACTAATCCTACTCTGTTTTATACCTGTAAGCCACTGAAAACGTGGAAATTGGAAGAATGCTCATCGTTTTGCTTAGATTGGATATTTTTGTTTCCAGATTGTCTGGAAGGAGCTCCAAATGAAAGATAAATATTAAAAGGATACAGATCATCACCCATTTCTAGTTTTTGAGGTAGATGCTAAGGCAAGAAGGTTAAGTGGCTTTTCAATTTTTGGTCAAAAAACTGCTTATTTGTCAAAACAGGATTTTGAAATGCCTTTTCATCACTTGGAAAGTTATTGAAGATATCAGATAGTGTTGAATGTTGTTGAATATTGTTGAAGATCTAGTTGATAAGGGTTGACCCTTAAATTGGGACTAGATTTGATATATCATACTAGTTTTGATTTTATTCTATTTTAAGTATTTTAGATCCATTTTTATAGGATATTGAATTGTTATGTAAAGGCTATAAATCCTATGACTTTGAAAAAAAAGGGGGTTGGGACTTGGGATGACCAAAAAATATAAAAAATGCTCATAGGTTCTTAGTTATTTTCTTGGATAAATACAAAGACTTTGTTCCCAGATTCTTGTGTCATGATCATGTGGTGAAGTACCTTTCTTATGTAATATGTTATTATCTTGTCTCACATATTGTTTTCTTTCTTTATCATTTATAAGAAGATTATGTTTCAGGATTTGTCTTAGACACCCTGATCTGGCTTTCAATGATATTAATGTTTTCTTCTTAAAATGAGATGTAGAATTATGATGAGCTCTGCTCTACATTTAAATTGGACCCTAATCTATGATTCTTTTCCATTTTACAAACTCAAAGAATCCACTGATGTGACTTCCTTTCCTGGTTACATATGTTTCTATTATTTATTCATTAAAACGTCCTTAATCGTTGACTCCATTTTTCCCAATGGCCCTCTTTTTGTGTCTCAACCAAGCCAATTCAAAAATCCATAAACAAACCCATGTTTTGCATAGCTAGCCTAATATCCATAGAAAAATAAAGTTATATCATACAGAGAGATCCCTCTATGAGTCTTGGAGGGCTAGATCCAAGACTCGAAGTGGTTTTGATGTTACCTCTGTGACTGCCTGCTTAGCCTTGGGAAAATTACAGAGTGCTAACATAATGACGACCATACTGGGGAAGTTTCCCCAATAGTACACTTCAAAGTTCCAAATCTGATAACTTATGGTGGGCATTGACCAGACATAAGAAGGCTGAGATCATTCACTGAGCGACTCCAATCACCAGATCAGTTCCAATTCAAAGATTCCACTGGAGGAAGGACCTGAAACATGGCAAGGCAACCTGAAAAGATCAGGTATTTGACCTCAAATTGTATACAAGATATCGTTGGCTTTATCTGTAATTGTATTCTCTCCTATTATAATCCTTGTGAAGAATTAATTGTTGAAGCTCATAATGATCATGTTCAAGATGAAGAACCTCAAAGGATTCATCTTTTACCTATAGCTCTGGTGTACACTCCCATATATGTAGATAGACCAGTAAGACACAAATCTTATTCTTCATCTCCTCCCATGGTTGAAATTCCAGTTAACCATCAACCTTTTGCTTTACCTCCTATAGCTGCAAATATCCTAGACAGATAGAAGCCCCTAGATTTGCCTCCTTTTCTCCATGAATTCTCTGCAAATTACACCAATAATCTACCCAGGTTTGATGGAGAGAATGTCAATATTACTACTCAAAAACACATCCATAGGTTTGAAGATTTCCTTGACCTTCATGAGGTTGAATATGACGATGTCTATATCAGGATGTTTTCCTTGTCTTTGCAAGGTAAAGTTAAAAATCGGTTTAAAAACCTTCCGGCTGCAAGCATTAGAAATTTTCATCAGTTTGTAAATATTTTCTTAGATTGATGGGTTATCATGAGAAATGTTTTCTCATCCTAGAAGAGTATGACCACTTGAAAAGAAGGCCAGGAGAAATAGTACAACAATTTTTAGTAAGGTTCAATAAGGTGTATCATTCAATACATGTGGATGTAAGGCCACCTCCTGGTTTATCTCAATTGCATTACCTAGATGCCTTTGATACAGAAATGACATTCCAGTTAACAGAAAGAGACAATGCAACCCTTGAGGAAATGAAAAATGTTGCATTTGACGTAGAATCTAACTTGTTGCACAAAAGGTCCAAGCTAAGAGCAGAGGAAAACGCCAGAACAGAAAAGAAGCGGAAGACACCTCCAGAAGTGAAGCTAAACACCCTGGCCAACACTGTAAAAGAGATGATGGAGGAAATTAGTAGTAGAGAGGAAATTGATGTTCAAGGACCTTATGCCCCATTAATACCAGAAAGGGAAAGGATCAATGTCCCCAAACACCTTGCAGCCAAGCTTAAGCATTTTTTTTCACCCAACGATTACTTCATGTACTCAATCCACGACACATTCGAAGATGAAGTTCAAAATCAAAAAATGGAGGAGGATTCTCCTGATATGATATGCATGTTCAATTTCATTTCATCCATGGATGATTCACCCAAGCTTGATTGGTACGATGACAATTATGATCACAATGCAGAAAATTTTCAAGAAAACGAAAACTGCATGCCTTTATGTTTTGCCTCACTCCTGAGAAAACATTACACGTTGATTGTACATATAAAGGAAGAGGAATGTTCTAATGCATCATTTGAGGAAAATAGGGGAGATACAGAAGATGACCTAGAGGTGCAACCCTTGATCCTTTTTGAAGGTCGAACCCCAGATGAAATCCTGAAGCCTGAAATAGGTGATGAGCTGATCCATTTTGATTCACTGCCTCTGTGATTTAATTCATTTCAAATTTTGAGAGGGAATCTTGGTCAGATTCTAGTTGAAATTCACAGTGTGAGCCATGAAGTACCAGTAGAGCCAATGCCACCATTATCTAAATAATTTTATGACCCGATAACTGATATTCTATCTAATGTGTGTTTTCAAAGTCTGGTTTCACTTACTCCTAATGAATTAAAAAATTGTTATGATATGGATATGATCAGACAGTCTTCCCCACTATCTGGTTCAACAGAAATATAATTGCAAAATCCATCAAATTAAATGCAAACTCATCTTGAAATGTTTGAATACTAGAAGACCTCACGAGAAACACAAGGTAAGGAGATGGAATGGACTCATTGCAAATGCCAAGAAACAACTCAGGATTATTTGGATCCAATAGGTATGTATATGGAGAAAATTTTCGTGGAATGTCCACAACACATTTTCAGTAGTTTAGTGGTTTTTCAGATTGATCAGTTTTCATGTAAGGGAGATCAGGATAGAAATCTGTATCACATATCATTACAAGATCTACATTTGAGTTTGGGGATAATCAATGAAAGAGCCCAGGTTTCAGATCCAATTTTTGACTGGTTATACTGGATGTCTCATATTGATTAGGATCAAGCATTCTCTGGATTAGAATAGGGTGTATGCATATCAACGTTTTTATCAGATTTACCATATGCAAATAAGCTTGTTGGGCAAGTATGTGGTTTATTTTGTTTTATGTTTTACTTCAAAGACTCAGTCAAGGTCAGAATAGATAATCAACTGATTTCTAGTCATCAAGGTGTAGGATAGATCGAGATATAGGTTGTGGGATCAGCCTAATGAATAAGGCACTGATTTATGAATTCAGAGAGCTGGGATTCTTGAAATCTCCTTAGGAGATGCTATCCCCAATTGGAGCCTATGTTAGTGTCCTATAATGATAGGAGACCTGATGATTCATATATGTTTGGTGGGTCTCATGATGGATTTCTTGTCTCGATGGTCTTGTTGTCTCTTCGAATACATTTTCCCAAGTTATGGTCATTAGGTGATAGGATGGATCATTAAATGAAAGATTTTTGTTATTCTTGAGTTAAGTGTCTTTAGGATGAGTTTTTCACTTGTCTTTTCAAGAAGTGATGAGTCTGTACTTTTATTTAGAAAAACTCCCAAATTTCACTTTTGACAGCTAAGGGTCATTTTTCAAAGCATTCTAAGTTGTCGAAAGATATCACTTTTGGTAGCTAAAACAACATGTGAAAGGCTCTCTAAGTTGTCGAAAGATCAAAAGTTTTTCAATGGTCGGCCTATCCCATTGGACTCTTGAACCATTGGTAGTACACACACCATCATCATCTCAAGTGCTGTCGAAATTGACTGAAATTGGATAATGACACGATCTGGAAAGTGATGTACATTCTATTATGATTATTCAATGAGATTTTTAAACCCTATTCTAGTAAGATCTGAATTCTCTCCTTCCAACTAAGATCATCATAAGCCCACATCATTCCTCTTTACCTGATCTATCATGTGATTTTCCATCTTGGTCGAATGATACAATCGTCACTATGATTTGAGTTTCATTCTTTATCAAGGGTTTTTGTTCAAATATTTTCCCCCATATCACACATTTTTCCTCTGCCCAAACTTCAATTCATCCCCTATCAGCACCACTGTGTCTCCCCAATATCGATTTTATTGTATTGCAGGTATTGACAACTGGTTTTGCATATTAAGAAGGAAGGAGATCTTCTCCGGAAGGAGATCAATGACATAACATATCTAGAATCTCACCCTGAGATTTGATAGATGTTCAGATATTCTAGCTGCTGCAGGTTTTGTGAAAAACTCCAAGGATTTCATCAAGGTGTGGCTGAGACATTTGCATTGAACTTTGATGGAGCCAAGGCCAGAGTTGGAACAATTGAGGTACAAGTTAATGAAGCCATTGTTGCAGCAACAACAGAGATGCCTAGGACTTTTGAAATATGGTTCAAATCAACCACTACTAAAGACATTGAATTCAGGTCTTATCTAAAGCCTGGACACAAATGTATCACTTGGAAGAAAGATATACCTAGATCCTTCTTGGAAGAAAAATGGCAACATTTTCTTAAAGAAATTCAAGTATACATCACATGTGAAGGCATATATGGTAGATTAATTTTTTACCATTTAAAGCTTATGAACCATTTTACAGGTAGATTCCCTTTGAATCTTCCCTTCTACCTTCATAGAATCTTGACAAAAATGACACACTAGGTCCAGACCAAACCTAGTAAGGTGCAGGGTAGGCTCTCCCATCACAGCCTCATCAAGCTTATAGTTCTAGAAGAATTGCAGAGGAGTAGTAAGACTTGGGAGAATGACGCAGACCTCCCAACCTGCAGGTCGGAAATCTGCACAGGATCTTTTCCTCTTCTGGCCCAAAGAGCTCAACTGGCCCTTCTATTCCCCTTTCGAGAAATCTGCACCCACAAAAAACCTTGAGAAATTTTCCTTTATACTTCGGGAGATCGGACTTCACTATTTAGCGAGTCCTGTGGTCAAGTGTCCTTTCCTTTCGATCCCCAAAATGCCAAAAACAACCAACACTTGACCTTTTCCCTTTCAACTTTTGACTTTCTCCTTATCGTGATTTTGGAAATTTTGATGTCATGCAACTTGTCCCTTCGAATCCCGAAATCTTGCTTCCCGATTTACCGAAATCATGAAATATCCCTTTAAGGAGATCAACGGTTGTGTGATTCCCCTCTCGATCCAATGGTCAGTGTGATTTTCGCGTATCGGGAGTTCGAGACTCTTGATCCCAAAATATTATGTCAACACAAACCCCGAATTCTTGAATCCCGATTTTCCAAAACATCGATGCGCTCGCAAAGGTTTATTTTTCAACTGCTCCGCATTCCATCGGGATTTCGGACTTCGCGATTTCACAAATCCTAATGCAAATCTTTCGGTTCTTCAACCCACGAACCCTTGAAATGGTCAATGAAGGTTTAAACTCTATGTCAACAAGTACACCACCTGTCCACTCTCCACTATCCACGATCTTTAAATATTTTCACCCCTTCGAGACTTCGCACTTCGCAATTTTTTGAATCTCGTTGCAAGACTTTCAGGACTTCAATTCACGAAATCCTGAACTGGAAATTCACGAGTAAATCCAACGACCCTCGTTGGCTTGGATCTACATCCCTATCTCTTCTAAGCTTATGCTTTGGAAAACACTCATCGTAACTTCCCCGCTCCTCTGCAAGATCTGAAGGCTCTCGGGATTTCACGAATTCTCCAAGGAGAATTCCGACCGTCCATTTCCTCCTTGACAACTCCCACAAATTGAACATGCTATCTCTTCGCTGGAACTTATCTGCCTACAAAGTAACTTTTCAATGCCTCCCTTTGAATGCATCAAGGTACTAAACCTCTTGTGCTTCTCTTCGATAACTTCGAAGACTCTATCTCTTCTGAGCTTTCTCCACAACTCGAGTCTGTAAGAAGACTCTAGCATGCACTCCTTGCAACAATCCTTCAATACTTCCAAGTATTGAATTCTTCGACTCTGCGCACTCCTTGCAACAACAATCTTTCAACCATTCCCTCAAGTTGTAAGCTTTGAGGCTCTACTCTGCCTACACACACATTGCACAGCTCCTGTGATTAACTTGCACTTCTGCGAGAATGAGAACAATGTTATCCCTCCCGAGCTTTCAGAGACGAACTCTGACTTCTGTCGACGCACACCTTATGGAAAATTTCGTTGCACTCCTTGCAGGAAAACTCTTTCTCAGATAGAGAAACAATTGAAACTCATTCCTTACTCTCCCTCTCTTCAGATTTCAGACATTCAACAAGAAATCATACATACATAGCATTAACAAAAAATGCATGACAGAAAGAGTAAAACAACACTAAGCATAATATTCAACAAGCATACACAGAGAACATTACAACACGATGAGTCTCAATCAAAGCTTCATGTATTAATTCAGGACTTCTTTACATGGGTGTTTTCAAATTACAACTCTCTGCTTCTTCTCTTCTATGCTCTTCTCATAATTCTCATAATAATGTTACAACTATACAATGAGGGTGTCTATATCTCGTTTCCCTCTTACGCTCTAAATTGTCTAATATAAGAATTTAAGGCTACCTACTTACATTACTAACATAAATGCCTCTATCTAATTCAGACGAGAGCGAGTTTCTCAAGGTCTGATTACAAATTAGGGAGTATGCCCTTTCTTAATTGTCTCATTTAAGGTTGATGCACCCCATTTCAAAATTCATTTGAACACGTCTTCTCAACCATGTGTCCAAATGCGTTGGCGATTGTCCAGCTGGCTTCCACCTCCACGTGCACTTGCTACCCGCTGGGGATGCTCCTGCATCATACTCCCTCGCTTGAAAATTTTCATGGGCTCCTGTCCATGAGCTCTCGCACAGTCTGTCCATGCTTCTGGATCTCGGCTTCATTTTTCCAGCTGGCATCTTCAACTGGATGTCCTTTCCATTTGACCAAGTATTCAAAGTATTCCTTTCTCTTGGTCCTTTTACTAACTCTTTTGTCCAGCATGCTTTCCATCTGTGGTTTCTCTGCAACTGGCATCTGTTTAGTCCACTAAACCTCTGGTTGTTCATTTCCTTCTTCCGCTTCTTCAGCTTTATACGCGTACAAAAATGAGATGTTGAATATCAGAGAAATTTCGATCCCATCAGGTAATTCAATCTCATATGCATTCACCCAAAATTTCTTCAAGACCTTACATGGTCCAATCTTCTTCATCTTCAGTTTGTTATATGTCCCTCTCGAGAACCTCTCCTTTCTCAAGTGTGCAAGAATCAAATCACCAACTTCGAACTGAAGTTGTCTCCTGTGTTGATCTACCCTTCACTTATACTCTTGGCTCGAGTTATGCCATCGTCCCTTCACTTGGCTGTGAAGTTCCTTCATCGCTTCTGCGAAATCTTCTGCACTGGAACTCCTAGTTGAATTGTGTTCTGAATCCCTTAGTTCAGAAACTCCTCTTGGCTGCATGCCATAAACAATTTGGAATGGACTCTGCCCTGTGCTCCTGTTGATTGAATCATTATAAGAAAATTCCGCCTGTGGCATAATATTGTCCCACTAACTGTGGTGTTCTGTCACCAAATGTCTCAACAAGTCTCCCAAACTTCTGTTCATGACTTCTATCTATCCATCCATCTGAGGATGATAAGATGAACTGAATGACAAGTTTGTTCCTAGATTTTTCCATAAGGTTTTCCAGAAGTGTCCCACGAACTTGGTGTCTCGATCCGAAACTATGCTCCTTGGCAAGCCATGAAGTAGAATGACTTCTTTGAAAAACAAATTCGCAATGTGAGTTGCGTCACTGGTTTTCTGACATGGTATAAAATGTTTCATCTTAGAAAAATTTTCCACTACCACAAATATTGAATCAAACCCTTTTTGTGTTCTCGACAGCCCCAATATGAAGTCCATGCTGATTTCATCCCACAGCCTCTCAGGTATGGGTAACGGTTGATAAAAGCCTGCATTCTGCCTCTTTCCTTTTGAATGCTGACAAATTCTACATCTGTCCACAAATATTTTGACGTTTTCTTTCATTCTTGGCCAAAAATATGACTCGTTTAATATTGAGAACGTCTTGTCATGACCGAAATGCCCAGCCAATCCTTCACTGTGTTTCTCCTTCAACAAATTCTCCCTCATGGAGCATTTTGGAATACAAAGTTGATTACCCTTAAATAGTAATCCTTCCTAGATCATGTATTCTGTCCATTGACTCCTATCCCTGAGAATTGGACTCTCAGCTGCTTCATACGCTTCCTTAAAATTTGGATCATCTCTGTACATGTTCCTGAGATCATCAAAACCCAACGTTTTGATTCTGAACTCCTGTAATAGAAAACATTTCCTGCTCAAAGCATCAACAACTTTGTTAGCAGTTCTAGAAATATGCTTAATTACAAAAGTAAAGTTTTGCATGTATTCAACCCATTTAACATGTCTCTGATTCAACTTCTCCTATTGAGTCACAAATTGCAAAGCATGATTGTCACTGTATAAGACAAACTCCTTAGGAATTAAGTAGTGTCTCCATTTCTTCAATGCCCGAATAATAGCATAGAACTCCTTGTCATACATGGAGTATTTTATTTTGGCTTCATTCAGCTTCTCGCTGAAGTATGCTATCGACCTGTGTTCTTGGCTCAAGACTGCCCCTATTGCAAATCCACTTGCATCACATTTTACTTGAAATGTCTTTTTAAAATCCAGTAACACAAGAATTGGTTGTTCTGTGATTTTCCTTTTCAGCAAATTAAAAATTTTCTCAGCTTCTTCTGTCCATTGAAAAGACTTGTGTCTCTTCTTCATTGTGTCCATCATCGGTGCACTAATTCCACTGAAATTCTTGATGAAATTCCTGTAGAAACTAGCTAATCCATGAAAACTCCAAACCTCAAAGATACTCTTTGGTGATGGTCAATTCTTAATCACCTCTACTTTTTCTGGATCCATCCTCACCTTATCTGCAAAAATAACAAAACCCAAATAAATGAGCATTGTCTTAATGAATGAGGATTTCTTCATATTTATTCACAACTTCTCTTGCTGTAACCTCTTCATCACTGTAGCTAAATGTTTCAAATGCTCTGTCTTCGTTTTACTGAAAATCAGTATGTCATCAAGATACACAATGAAAAATTTTCAGATGAAATCCTTCAGGACTTCATTCATCAATCTCATGAAAGTACTTGGCGCATTTGTTAAGCCAAATGGCATAACAAGCCATTCGTATAACCCCTCATTGGTTTTGAATGTTTTCTTTCATTCATCACCTTCTCTCATGTGAATTTGGTGATAACTTCTCTTCAAATCAATCTTTGAAAAAAAATTGGCCCCACTCAAACAATCCATCAGATCATCCATCCTTGGCAATGGAAATATGTACCTAATGGTTATGTTGTTGATTGCTCTTGAGTCAGTACACATCCTCCAGCCTCCGTCTTTCTTCGGACTGAGTACTATCGGAATAACACACAAACTCAAGCTTTCTCTGACCAACCCCTTGTCCATCAAGTTCTGGACCTGTCTTTTGACCTCTTCATTCTCACGTGGCGTCAATCTGTACGCTGCTTGGTTTGGAAAACTAGCTCTAGGTATGAGATGAATTTGATGACTTATACTTCTGATCGGTGGAAACGAATGAGGAAGTTCGTCCACTACTGTTATAACCCTAAAATGCACCATACAGGTTTACCTGGCATCAGGCCAACTCATGCCTCTTCCTAGCTAAAGCCATGCTGAGTAATTCCTCAAAAAACCACTCAAAACAAGCAACCCGCGCCCTAACTTCTCACTGGGCGCGGGCAACCGCTTGGTGTCCCTTTACTGCACGCTGGCATCCGCAGGCTAGCCCAAAACAGCCTGCGAGTACCTAACAAAGCAAAAAATCAGGGAAGTTTCCGCCGAGACACGAGGCTTTTTGTCAGTTAACTGAAACTCTCCGCCATGCATGGCCGAGAGTTTGCCTAAAATCCTAGCTCTTCCTAGCCTATAAAAGGAGGGGTAGGGGTACTAATCAAAAGGAGGAAAAAGGATAGCAAAGAAACTCTGCCAAAATTGCCAAGCCTATTATTGTCCACACCCTTTAGCTTTGCCTTAAGCTTCAGGAGAACTTC
>SNQJ01S0000314.1:443691-464250 GCA_010110895.2 Picea sitchensis
GAGTCGATTCTTCCATTGTTTGCTCGAAAAGGGGTTGAGATTTTGGGTAGAAGGTTAAAAGTTAAATCTTAAGGGTCATTTTCTGCGTATAAGTTTAGAGCCCTAGCTTATTAGTCCGTAGGGTAGAATACCCCACAACAAGGGCATGGCCATACCATGGTGCCCTGTCCCTTCCATCATGGCCGATGGGGAAGGAAGAATCCATGGATTGTTGAAGTAAGTCATGCAAAACGATGAAACTTGGAAAATCTCAACCTTATGGTGGTCTGATATGAACTTAGCATCGCCTTGAGAAGGTAGGTAATCGAACGTACCCATCAAAGGTGGGCACGAACCAACCCCTATGTTGACGATTCCGGGATGAGGGTTATCAATCATTGGAATCGCGGATGCCCCCAATGAAGGGTCAGAATGGGAGAAAGACAACTAATCAATGGTCATGACCCGACCCGACCCTCGTGTGGAAACAACAAGACCCGAAAAACTGTCATGACCACTGCTTGCATGGAATAGGTCCAACTCCTTCCTAACAAGAGATTGTAGTCAAGCGAGGCATCAACTACTTCAACCTTGACACACACGATTTTCCCCCCTAACTGCACGGGGAAAGAAGGGATGACGCCATGTGGTCAGAATGAATGACCGTTGAAAGTGGTGAGAAGAGTAGGTGATGGAGACAAATTGTGTTGGCCAATGGCCTTCCAACATGCCAAAGACATTACGCATGTCGAGGCACCCTCATCAACCACCGTGCAGAAAATGTTTTGAGTAAAAGTTTTGATGGAATAAGCCACTACTATCTAGAATGCTACATGGTAAAGAAGATGAGGTTTTAAGTTGGTCGTATCAAGCATGATTGTACCCGGGTTACAAGTCTCGGCAGATCCTAAGGCAGCTAACATAGCCTTTCTCTAGGAAGGAAAGCTCTGGAGGACTTCCAAAGCTGACATCGCACAAGGGGTTTGAGACAAATCCTCCACCATAGAGTAGTTTTGGGCAGCCCTTGCGTTTGAGTTATGTGAAGCTTTTTTGAACGCACCTTTTGGGATGCGTGTCATGGTTTCACCCAATGTCTTCTCGATCTGAAGAGGAAGAGATGGGATTTTAGCTTCTTTACCTTTCTTAGAGGTACCTGGCTTACTGTAGTCATGTCCTCTAGTCGATATATAGGCATCACCTTTCATCATATACACATTCACGGATGCAGGATTATTCGCAGGTGGAGGGAATCCTTGACTGCCCCCATCCGTGCGTATAGAGGCTTGGGTTAGATTTTGCCTATGTTGAAATGGGTTCGTTAACACAGCAAGCAGCTACTGTGACAATAATGTTTTGGCCTCCACAAGCTGAGGGCACTGATGAGTCGGGTGGTCTTCCACGCATAGGTTACACGGATACTTTGCTTTCCTTTTTTCATTGTTTCCCCCACCAACATTATTAGTGAGTTTTTTATCCCCCTTACCCTTCTTAGGTTGTTTCTTCTTTACATCAGGATGTTGGGTGGCCTTTGGATTTGTTGATTTCACGTTGTGTACATCCGACGTTTGGGTAGGGGGAGTATCTGGAACAGTTGTCTAGCTGGTTCTTATGTGTTGTATGGAAAATTGTTGCAATTGTTTCATCAGTTGTTCAGTGGGCTTGGTTTGTGTTGAACCAACAATACCATCACCATGTGGTCTAGCTCTCTGTCTAGTTTTATCAAGTATGGACTATGGCGCATCTGGAAATATCTCGTATAGTAGACCAGACTGAGAGTAAATTAGCTCAAGTTGTTGAGCTCTCATGATTGCATCTTCTTCGGAAAACACTCTCGATGTTGCGATGTCTTTGGATAACTACGGGACCAAAGACTTAAGGAACCACTCAAGCATAAATGCTGGTGGTACTGGCACCTTAATCAAACTCTTTCGGTGTCTCTATTCTCGGATGTGATCAGAGATATGGTCCACTTTTGTCTGTTCGAAATTGGCTAGCAATTTTGTGTAGCGTCGTATCTCACAGGTAATTGGAAATGGTTTAGGAAATCCATTGTCAATTCGTCGAAGGAAGAGTCTCTTGAGCAATTGAGCTCAATGTACCATTTCACAACACTCCTAATGAGAGTACGTTGAAACAATCTCAATTGTATGGAGTCATCTTTCAACGAATTAGATGAGAACCAAAGGTGAAAAGTAGTCACATGATCTTCTGGATCTTCGTTAGGCTTGGCTTCAAAATTTGGTATGTTCGAAGGCAACTTCATCGGCATAGGGGGACAATGAAAATTGTGATAGATAGGGCCATTCAACAACCTTGTTAAGTCTGAAAAATGCAAGGTTGCTAGGAAAGGTAGTTTGGGTTGTTGGTGATAACCATGGAAAAAGGGGCCTGGAGTTTGACTGGCACCAGGTTGCCAGGAAAAGTTGGGTTGCTAGCCTAGGTTCTGGTAAAAACCATGGCCATGACCAGCGTATGAATTCTTCATTTGAGGAGACATCATCGGTTGATTCCCAAAATAGGACATAGATGGTTGGGCGTACATTACATTCAGAGGACTGTGGGAAGGGTTTCCCCATGCTGATCCTATGGGCATAGGTATTGCACCTTGCCCGAGGTTCCATTGGTTGTAAAAAGAGTTTCCCTCGATCAGCATTCCTGACAAGGGAACTGATCCCTGCCAAGAATTCCAAGGTCTTGATGTGAAATAAGTTCTTGGGTTTGCCCCCTATGCAGGAATAGTACCTTGCATAGGATTAGGTTTTCTGTAAGCGGGGTTGCCCCCAGTCGGGAAAGTAGGTGACGAGAAAGAATTGTTACCAAACACACCAAACAAATAAAATGGTGTCGAACTTATCGACATATTATGAAAAGGTGGTCCTTGACTCCCTACTCCAAAGGAATTATGGTGTGTGTTTGGCCCGAAGGATTGTTGGTGGGCACCGCTGAGCGAAGGGGACGAAGGAGGTATATAACCTCCCCCGTAAGGGAAAGCATTAAAGGGAGTTGAAGTGCCCCCCATGGGTCCTTGCAGAAGAGCATTAGAGATCCCTACCCCTATACCTAAAGTCTATAAAGTGGAGTAGGAGAGTACAGGTCTTGTACCTGAGCTAGGCATCTCGTATGAGAATGGAGGGCCTGTTGCACTCTATGTGAAAGGAGTAGTGGTCACCACCAAAGATGGGATCAGAACACTACACGAGGTAGAGGCAGTTGAGACCATGGTGGCTCAGACTGGTAACGATGGGTTAGGAGGTGGAACACCCCCTGTGGTGACAGTTGTAGTGGAAATAGGAGAATTCTCAGAAGAAGTGGCAGCGTTTGTTTCCATTGTTGCGTGCGACACTATTTGGCGCTCGTAAAGATAAATCTGTACGATGATGGGCGCCAAAAGATAAGTGGTTGGAGTTTCATATGGACCAAGAGATTCCACTCCAAGGTCTGAAATGGTTGGTTGCTCTGGATGTTGGTTGGGCACAGTTTCCTATGACTTGGTCTCTTCAAAAGACCCTTGTTGGTCTATCTTTCACCTTAGCGGTGGCGGGGGTGGCTCTAGTGTAACCGGTGGCAGGCCCAGAAGCCTTTGTGATTAGTGGATTTCATGATCCTCCATTGTGTAAGAATATCAAAGACACACTAGGGATTTCTATTCATTCAAAAACAACACACACTAGAAAAAGTCCATACAAGATAAAACAAGGAAACACTAAACTAGTTGGAAGAATAGTTACAACAACCAACACTAGAGCAACTTACCAGTGCAAGTGAAAATCGAAAACATAAGCACCCTCTGTGTATACTCTATAAATCATGGCCCGATGTCTATCCTAGGAACCGTGGTATACCCCCGCAGTCACCTGTGTATGTCTCTAAAAAAGATAGGCAACTAGGTTTCCAGCGCGAGAATAACCACCAGGCGGGTACAGTTGATAGTCGAGTAGACCACAATGAGAAAGGTATCAAGCCCAAAACCTGTCAAGGGTATTTAAATCAAGTGGTGTGGAAGAAAAATGAGGACCTCGAACGGATTCGATACCCATGAAGCTCCATGGCAAATGCAATCGATGGACTCCCAAGACAATCCCTCTATATGTGTTGTCCACTACAATTGGTTTGGCTTTGGAGGGGTTATCTCTGCTACCTTTCCGCACGCAACCTCATGTTTATCCCCTGTGTTAGAGGGGGTCCCGGATAACTTTGACAATACTGGACTTTTAACACTCCCTAGTACAGACTCTTATGTATGTTTTGCATCCTTGAAGAGTTTCCTCTCCAACCTAAATCAAGGCTCTAGCCTAGACTAGTTGATGGACCCTACAAACATAAAGTCTAGTTGATTTTAATTAATCGTTAATTTTGTATGGCTTGTCTGAAGTCAAAGGTTATGAAATTGAAATTAGTGATGTTTTGAGAGACGAAAGAAAAGATAAACAGAAAGCTGGAAACAAAATAACTTCTTCTTGACACAATTCTTAGTCAACTTTTGAAACTAAATTTTTTTTTCTAAGATCTTTGAACAACAAACTCAAAACAGTATTTCGCTCGACTATGAGCTACTTATTGTCCTAAGTAAACAGCCAAAAACTTATGAAGGAAAAAAAATTCCTGGTTATTTATGCAAACCAACAACTACTTAACCAAATCAAGAAATAAAAGAGTTTTTTTTTATTTAATGCTCATAAAGCAAAAAGGAAAAATGACAAGTAAAGACCAAGAAAACTTCTAGCCTAAGCGCAGATCGCAAAGAGTTACTAACAATAGCACACCAGCTGATGAAAGCAAACTCTCACACTTGTCTAAAACCCCTATGAAAGAAAAAAATTTAGGAAAACTTTTTAATGAAAAAGAAAGTTATTGGTGTGATCAGACCTAATTTGTTGACTGCTATGATAGAGACCAAGAACCCTGAGAGGTATAAATATTGACAAGGAAAAGGATGATTGCCTCTCCTTAAACAATAAATTTATCAACAGGGATGCTGCTGATATTTCAACAGCCAGCATGTGCATGCAAGTTGTGTAAGGTCAAAGCACATGTACATGCATGTAGGACTTATACAGGCCGTGTGTACCTCTGCAACTCTTCTAAAATGAAAAAACAAGTAATCAAACACTGGCAGAGACTAATGGTATTGAGAACTAGAATCTCTTGAAGACTCAGAAACTTACTTTGACAGAAAAAGAAAAAAATTCAAGGAAAATTTCATAGAACAAAACCAATATGAGGTGAAACCTAAGCTACAAACTACAAAAAACAGAGACTAGAATGAGTTCTAGAAAACCCCAGAGAAGGTTCACTTCCGATAGGGGAGAGGATGACTGCCTCTGTAAAATAATTTTTTTGAAATCATACATGCGACTGACACTTAATCAGCTAGCATGTGAACGCGGAATGTGTGAAGGTAGGGCATGGGTACACGCATGTAGGCCTTGTGCATGCCATGTGTACCTATGTGACTCCTGTAAAAGAAAATGCAGCCAAGAAAATAAAGCAGGAAGAACTGGTATGGGAGACCAGAATCCCTGCTAGCTCATACTTTTGCAGAAACTCTAGAAACAAGTAATGAAACAAATTTTTAAAAACACCCAAAAAGGACTCCCAGAAAACCCTAGAGATCCCTAGTATGATTGCCAATTTTGTTGTGGGTGGGAATCCCTCCTATGGACTTAGCATTTAAGGGATATAATCATGCATGCAGAAAATGGCCATTTCAAAGGCTTCTACTCTTTCCAATTCTCCCAACACAAAACCCCACATTCATGCAATACAAAGGTGTAAACACGATTCAGAAACTCTACCTTAAGTCCTTTGTTTGGTGTCGATCCCTTTGCTTTCACTCACTCTTTGATTGCAAGCCTCCTCCTAAAGCTGACCTGTATTCACACATGAAAAAACAAAAATATGGGAACATGCATTTCATATACTAATTGTTGGGTTAGTTGTGACAATATCATAAAATAAATATTCAACTTGAACACATGATATGGCAGGACGGGAAAAGTATTCCTTTTTGTATTCATCTTTACAAGAGTAAACTTACAATATGTGGTCGACACTGCTCCTCGAAACTGGTCCTGGGCTCCTCCAACTTCTTTTCTCTATACTTCTCTTTGCACAAGGATGGCTAAAGGTTGGGACAAGGGGAATGCTCAATTGGGTATAGTTTCTTTACTATGATTTTCCTCCTTTCAAATGGGACCCTTACCCCTTATTTTATAGGCTAGAAGGAGCTAGTTATTTGGTCGAATGACTGGCCATGCATGGCCAAAAGGTTTAGTTAACTTACCCAAAGTTGTTTGTTCCGTCAGCAACTTTTCTTTTTTCATGCTTTTGTAGGTACACGCGGGCTATAGTGAGGCAGCTAGCATGTACACGTGTGCAGTAGTGGAGTAGGGTGCGTGGGCCTTTTTAAAAAGGGTATTTTTAAGAAGATTTGTTCAGTAGTGTTTTGGCAAAGATGGAATCTGAGATGGCCTGATGTCAGGTAAGCATGTCTAGTGCAAATTAGGGTTATAACACCAATATCCACACAAAATCCGATCAAGGTGTAATTGCAGCCCACAATTTCCACTTGGGTAGATGTCCTAAAATTTGGTCACTAGGTACCTCAGTCAAAGTGTGGCATTTATATTTTTGGCCTCAGAAATGGGTCAGAGGTTGAATCCCTTCCAGGAGGTGGGTGCCTCAAGGGGGGACACATAGAACAACTAGACCTCAGCCTTACACCCTTCACAAGTATCTCCGTACCTTATGTTGTAGGAACACTTGACTTGGAGGATTTTAAAGTTCCCTATTTGTCAACTTCTAATGTTTGAAGATTTGAGAACCAGATAACGGGGAGTTATTTGGATGCCTATCCCCGAGATCCTACCTAGACTAAAAACATTTCTTTTGGCACCTCTTGTGGAGGAAGACTTAGTGAGGTTTTTAGAAAAAAAATTAGATGTGGTTGTTTGAGAGATTGGGGGTGTGAACCAATCTCGTTTGAATTAAGTGGGGGTGGATAATTCTTTCAAGAAACAGTGGGACGTTTTGGAATCCCTTGGGAGGAAACCTACTTCAACCTCCACAACTCGAGATGAAATTATGTGAGTGAGAGTGACTTTGTGTGTGAGAAAGTGATAAAATGTGCCAAATTTTTAATAAGTTAGGTGTCACCTTGCAGCATGTGGACTTCGTGTGGTCCTTTACAAGTATTCATTACCTATCTTACTAGATTCCATTGGTACAACCTTACGGAATTTTAAAGTCCCTAAAGAACTAGCATGTGGACATATGGGTCCTTACCAATCCTTTAAACTCCCTAATGTGATTTAATCTAGGAAAGATTCAAAAAACTATCCTAGATTGCAAGCATGTGGGCATGTATGGGCCCGTTACAATAATCTTTAAACTCCCCTAGTGATATAAACTAAGAAATCAGCTTCAAAAATATCCTATTTTTGCAACATGTGGGCATGTATGGGCCCTTACAAATTTAATATGTTTGAAAAAGAAACTAAGAGGGGCCCTAGGGGGGCTTTGTCCTCTCCTAAATAATTTTTTTTTTTCAAGGGAGATGAAATCTTCCCTCAATCATTTTTCAGATTCTCAAGATCGTTTTATGGTGCGAGACAAGAGCATACTCAATGATTGCAATTTGATTTCTAGTCCCAATGCAAATGTTTATGTATCTGATAGCAAATTATCTTAACTTAACTTTTACAATCAAAACCAGCCATCCATGTGGCAAAATGAAATCCAAAAGAGGAGAAATATGGTTATTTTTAACCCCCTAAGTGCCTATGTTTTGACTAACCCTTCATGTAGAGAAGGAATCTAAGTGTGGTGCATTTACAAATTGCATAGAATCAATATTTAGAAGGCTAGAGGCCTTCCAAACATCACAAAAAAATCTTACAATGTTGGATTTCTGGATAGATGCGCGAGCCCTAGTTTCGACAGAGGCGCATGTGGCACCAATGCGCAGAGAAATAAGGCAATGTTGGCACACCATGCGTAGAATGTGTTGTAAAACACCGTGTTGTTGGCGCACATGCTCAAAAAATGTGCCTATGGGCTGGAAAACCCGTGCACGTTCTGATACGCCTCCGGGAAGAAAATTTTAAATGGAATTCTCCTCTTCCAGCTTTGAATTCATCTCTTTGCAAGTAGGACTGGGCTAGTTATGATCCCTTCAAGGTAAATATATTAAAAATAAGTGCTCAAACAACCCAAATAGGAAGGAAATTGATACCTTTCCCCAGTATGGTCACCAATCTGTTGTATCATTTTCGTCACTTGAATGAGCAAAAGAGGGACACTTGCAAGTCCAGTTGGGTCAGTTGAACAAGACAGAAGTTAGTGTAGGATTCAAATGACTCAATCACATGAAATAAACAAACAACTAAGATAATAACAACTAAAGAAACAAAACTACAATGCATAAGGAAATTAGAACCAAAATTAATGAAACAATTGGTCAATATTCATGCCACCAATTGAGAGATTATATTAGTGGGAAAACACCAAGGAAAAAGGGGGACTTATGGATCCACTCTTCATCTAAGGGAGGGCCCTTGAGTCCCCTATGTGAGAGTTCTTCTTACAAATATCAAACTAGGAAGAAAATGGTGAAGAAATCCAAGCTTATTCCCTCAACAGGTGAGGTGAATAGCTCAATGAAATGATGCTAGTATGCTCCAAGAAGGAAAGAGGTTCCTTGTAGGAGAATAGAGGAAGCATACCAATACAATGGGATTCTCGAATTCATAGTGCACCCATGGCATCATTTTATAGAAAATATTTGAGGCATTATCCAACCGGTCTTTAGTGTGAAGAAGGGGCCCTTTAGGGCACCCTTGGTCTTTGACCAGTCCCCCGCATAGATTCATCTTGGATTTGAGGGTCAAATCAACTTGGGAGATGAACCAGAAGTGGGTGAGGGGCCAACAAGAACCATAAATGTGCCATTCTCAGGAGTGTGCGGCTTTTATCGTACACAGTCGCGCATGTGCGCTTTTCTGATGTTTCTGACCTGTGCATGTGTGCGCGCTTCTTGTAGTTCTTCTGCGCATGTTAATTTTTTAACCAGTTGTATAGTTTGTGCCTTTTAGAAATGCATTTTTGGAGTTGTGGGTGAACTAATAGGTGTTTGGAGATGCTAGATTCTTGTAACCATTTGCAGATAAAATTTTAGTGATAACAGTGGGTATGATAAGGCCTTGGGAGGTCATGGGTTCGACCCCCGTTGATTCCCAAAATTTTGTACAAAATAAACCAATATTTCCCAATGAGGGTCTACCATATGGAATCCTCTCGTTGTCTATCCTTTCCATGTTTCAACAAACCATTGGTCCACTTGGAATATACTATATGCCCAATCAACTGCCTATTAATCTGCCATGTCATTACTTCCTACCACATCAACAGTGATACGTTAGCATGCCATGTGTCACCATATGATGGTGCCACATGGCACCCCCATTTTCCCTAGTTTGACCAAACTTTGATCAGCCATAACTTTTGCATATGAATTATGTTTGATGCATCATTTGTGACGTTGGAAAGCTAATGACGAGCTCTACGCATTGATGTTGTTTTCTTGATCATTTGAGACGGTCAAATTTTGAGATTTTATGGATACCCTAGGACCTTTGTGAGTGTTCTGAATCCTCGTAGACCTCTATGAGTGTTCCTTATATCCTCCTAGACCATTGCGAAAACTAACAACCTATTTACATCCACACCTCTAATATTGTATTCATTATATTCTTCATTGTTTATAACAATATATATATATATATATATGATCTCGCAGCATCTAAATCCCCTAATCCATAGACCCATATTATTCAACAACCCTAATTCCTTAACCGATATTACAAAACCATTATGGAAAATTATGTGCCAAAAAATCGATAAAAACAAATGCAAAAAACCACCATTTTTTTTTTCTCAGGGGCTCCCACCCCCTTGTTACCCCCTGCATGCCTAGCAAAATGAGAACACTAGGTTTGGTTGTGAAAATAATATAACACATACCCAACACTAGCATTCTAAATAAAATAAACAAGATCCCAAGAAACCATCACCAACAAAACCCTCACCCTCCAAGGTATAGGAACCTTGATGCAGGAGCATCGCTCCACCTCATCACATGCCAGTTGATTAGCACAAGTGGTGTGCATTCAAGGAAGGGAGAGGCACCACCCTCTCATTTTCCCTTTGTGAATCTAAGCATGATCAATGAATTTAATGTTCACAATATAGAAGATCCAAGTTGTGCCTTCGCACAAGCTGGAGATAAGGTCGCCATTAAGTGGTTGACGGTAGGACGAATATGCATCCGATTCGGATCAGATTTCCATCATTGTAATCTGCCTCAGTAGTCAGGCGTGTTTGAATGGTGATTAGACACCACTAGATTAGTTTGCAGGGAATCTCATCGAGCCCCTCTTGTATAAAAATCTTGTATTGTTTCTAGTAGAACAATGAATAGGAGATTCATAGGAAATAGGGAGAGAAACATGGAGATTTGAGACTAAGTCACGGTCCAGACTCAACCATTTGTAATTTGAAATTCTACAATTAATAGAAAAGGAACAATTTTTTTTTTGTTAATCAATTTTTTTGTAATGGATGTGTTGCCGTGAATGTCATTCATATGCATTTGAGTTTTAGATGTATGTTAGAAATCATCTGCAGGGATAGAGATATGATTTTCTATCTATGAGTGTGTTGGATTAAGTCTAGCTCTCTAGGATAAGTGCAAGGAGTGCGCGAAGGAGGGTGGAAACTCTGTGAGCCGACGTAAGGAGTGTGTGTCTGAACTCAGTGGAGTCAGAAGAGAAGTTTCCAGGAGGGCATACTAGGATAATTCACAGACTCGGGAGGAAATTTCAAGGTGGTTAAGTACCTTGGAAGGAATATTTTGTAGGAGGAAACATAGTGCAGAGTTATTGAACACTCTATAACACTCTGTCAGGAGAGAATAGATAAAGTACGAGAGCGTACTCGAGCAACACATTCTGAGGTGTTGGGATTCTTAAGATAACCCTAAGGTTTTTGAACACTCTGAGGGAGGAAGGCTTTGCAAGAGTGCATTGACAAAGGAAAGGAGATGCCTTAAGACCTTCAAGAAGGTTAAGGGAGAAGTCGTCGAACATTTGAGTCGAGCACATGGAGTGCACTAATGATATTGCAAGTTCATATTAAAAATCTCAGGAGGAAGGGTGTTAAGCTTCTAGGAGGGAAAGAGAAATTCCATTGAAGGATATAGAGGAATTGAGAACCTTGGAAATTTTCAAGCTGAGCAAAGTCGTAGAAGAGTTGCACAAAACTCTGCAAGGAGTGAAGAAGAAGTTTTAGAACAGATTAAGTCTCATGGAGGAAATTTCACTAAGTGTGCAAATGGTGGTCGAGGACTTGAGAAGTCTTGAATACCATCAAAACCATCCATCGTCGGAGGAGACTGGTGGCAGAAGATCGATAAATATGGGAGCGAGTGCTCCAGAAGGTTTTTCAAGAGAAAAGAAAGACCTTCGCAAAATTGCGATGAGTGGGTTGAATATAGACTATTGGATCTGGAAGAGACACGTGGAGTGGGATCAACACTTCATTGGTTCACAAATCGAGAGAAATATATATAGGATATGTGAAAATTCTTAAATCAAAGAGTCCGAAACGAACGTGGTCGTCGATCGGAAGGAGGGTCGGGGACCGTTGATCCTCTCACCATCAGAATTCACGATTCAGAGTTCGGGGATGTAAGAGTTGGTTGTCGGGAAAAGATTTGAAGCCTAAATCCCAAAGCACCTTGTGTGGTGGAGCCCCAGGACATAGTACGAGGTCACACGATAGAAAGGGCCTGCACTCAGGAGAAAGAGAGGACATGTGATAGAGTTGTCAGGTTCTAACTAGGGAGTCGAAGAGACAATCAAACTCAGGTGTGAACGATCCTAGACTGGGAGGTCAAGCAACCCCGAAGGAGACGAGAAGGGGTTGGTGTCTGCACCAAGTGGTATCAAAGTCGAATACAAAGTTGACTTATGTAGGCTAGGGAGATAGAGTGTGATACTTTGTTGAGACTATTGCGTGGTGTGCAGTAAATGGTAAAAAGAAAGGGGGAACTGCAAGTGAAGCATTATGACCATGGAAGGTCATAAACATGGTCAAAGGGTATTCTTCCCACAGAAAAGAAAAGTGGAGATGGACAAGGAGCTAAGAGAAATATGAGCCAATATGGAGACACTAGTATTTAAGATGCAGCAGGAAGAAAAGGTGTGATGGAGATACGAGTGGCCTTTGAGAAGGATAGTTAAGTGGCCTTTCCAAAATTTGTTGGCCTGAAATCAACAACAGGTGTTGAGGAGGTGGCTGAGGCATGCTGAAAACCTCAGTGATGAGGGAAAGATATCTGGGAGGAATATCATAGGTTTCTAGGTGGGCAATGTGAAAGGATCAGTGGATCTCGTAGACTGCCAAGAGGGCAGAGGAGACATCCCGAATTGCCAGGTGGGAAAGGGAGGAGATATGAGATAAGATGATATTTTACATCAGGGGATGTTGAAATATGGAGAGGAGGTAGAAGAAAGACCTCTCTCAGATGGGTATTCACACGGAACTATCAACCATGTGAATGAAGAAGATGAGAAGTTAAATACTTCCACCGCCAAGGAAAGGGATCAGAGGAGAATTTTGGTCATTTGGAAAGTCTAGATATTCCTACCAATCAATCGAGGAGAGGCTAGCAGAGATGTTGCAGGTACAAAAAAAATACAATGCATTAAGACTTTCATGGAGGAGGAAGAAAAAATACTGAAGTCTATCCCAATAGAAGGGGAGCACCAAGTTGAGTTACTCACTCAGTGGGAGATGGAGTTAAAGGAACTGGAGGATTGGTTGGACAGTTTGAAACCAGAAGGTGATTGCCAATAGATAGCCATGATAGAAGACACATACTAGCATGAGTTGTAGCTGGAGGAAGTTGGAATAAAAACAGTCGGAGGATTGATGGGAGTTAGTTTGTCCGAAAAGGTAGTCGAACAACAGTTTAGTGGCAAGATTGCGGAATTGGAGTCTGCAACAGTGTGTCCAGTCGGCATCACAAGCGACGAAAGCGGCATGGCGGATCAGGATGACCTACCCATGGAGCAGCATGAATATTTTCAGTCGATCAGATTGCAGAAGATGAGCCATCCGATGAAGCAACTAGAATAAGTTGTAGAGGAGATAAGGGAATTGATGTTGAGGTCAGCAGAAAAAATGATCAGCAAGGAGAAGTTGGATAGAAAGGAACCTGCACGAGCGGAAAGGGAGATGTAGCAGAAACATAGTAGAGGATCAGAAAGACAACTCATGTTAGCCCTTGGTTATGGAAGAAACAAAAGATTAAAGAAGAAAGGAAAAGTACAAACTGCGCGAAAGGCACATTGACTGATATTGGGTCGAAGTGGTCAAAGAAGCAGAAGAGGAGGAGCGAAGTAAGGGAAAATGAGTCGTTGAATGAGAATATCAAGGAAGACAGATAAGAAAGGAATATGGATCATGGACAAATCATCAAGTGGAAAAATCCACCAATGGATGATTTGGAGCACCTCGCGAGAAAGAAGGAAAGACAGGCTCGTGAAGCCCTGAAAACACGTGTCAAGTTGACCTAGGGTTTCAGACACCTAGGTTTTTGGAATTTTGGAGTTTTGACACTTAGGCTTCGGTCTAAGGTTGTCTGAGAGTCATTGTAATGTATAAATAAAGGTCTAAAAGACCTGGGAGGGTTCGTTCAAGGAGAGCTCATTAGTGTTGGTTGTTATTAGATGTGATTGTTCTGTTGAGAGAAATAGTGAGTCTGTATTATAAAATGTTCAGTTGGGTGTGAAGATCAACCCTGCAGTTGGGTGCATAGGGAGGGGATAAGAGAAGAGAAAGAAAAAGAGATATGCAGGCTAAGTGTGTAGATAGAACTGTATGTTTTCATATAAGATCAAGAAATGCAGTTCTGTGGATGTAGCCCTAGGGAGAGGGTGAACCACGTATATCTTTTCATTCTGTATGATTGATGTTGTGTTCTTTTTCTTTCTATTATTCTAGTATTGCATCCTTGTATTAGATCTGAGATATAGTACGCATAGTAGGCTTAAAGGAGATAAAGAATAACTAGGTTGTTGTGTGTTGTTGCCTTGGATCCACTTTTCATTTCCTATGGTTGTAGACACATGTGTCTTAATTGCTACTTCAGGTGACACTGCATCTACTCCACAGGTGTTTCCTAAAGGGCCAATAGTTAGGGCTTGTTGGTCCATTTTTAGAGTTTAACCCTAGGTCTTCCACTGTGCCAACAAATGGTTCTGTTGCCGGTACTGAGATATTCTTGAGGGAATGTCAAGGTGGTTTCCATCGAAGACAGAGATTTATAAGTGGATAGAAGAACGAGAAAAGGACTTTGTTGAGGCTCAGAATAAAAACCCTAATATAAGTACAAAGGATTGGTTGGGAAGGTATATCTTCACTGACATACATGAGATTTTCTTTGGAGGAATTCATACGGAGCTATATGAGTGGCTAGCCAGGTTAGCAGATACCTAGTTTGAAATTAGATCTAGACCACCTATGGTTTGGACGTCTGCGCTGATCAAGAAGGTCAAGAGATTTGATAATGTTGTGTCATGAGTAGTAGATCACTGGTTTGATAGAACTATTGGAGGTTACATTGTCGAGCTTTCTATTGACAGAGTAGAGTCATATAGCCAAGCAGAGAGATATTTTTTTAAGGGAACAAGAGGAAACTTTTTATACCTTTTGAAGTTGAATATCAAGATGTTATTGCATGAGAAGAACATCTTGAAGATACAGTAATTGGTCGGACTGAAAAAACTAATGTTCAAGAACTCAGACAGCAACAGTGACACAAAGGTTGGACACACGCGCAGTGGGAGAGAGTTCAGAGAAGTTCCACTTCCGAACCTGTTTAAGAAGAATTACGGAGATGAGAGATTCTACAGTGGAAAAGAAGAATATCTAACAGACGAAGAGCATTCAGAGTCCTCTAGGGCAGAGGAAGGGAATACTGAAGAACCTCACTGAGACAAACCAGAAACTTCAGGAACTGTGTCGACTGTTGAAGTAAGTACCATTACTCCTCCTGTTGTTTTAGCAGCATTGAGTAACCAGAGTAGTCAAAGTTACTAGAGAACTCAGAGAACTGTTACCAATAGTTCAGTACATACCCAGTCAAGAAAACTAGGAAGATATATGGAAGACAAAATGAGGCTACCTATCTTTAGAGGAGATGCATCTGAAGATCATGATCAGCACTGGTTTTTATGCAAAGTCGTATGGAGTATTAAGAAAGTCAATGACGAAAAAGTTAAGAGAACTCATTTTAGTACCACCTTGAGAGACCATGCACTAAGATGGTACATGAAGTTTGTTAAGGGAGTTGCACAACTTAAAACACTAAATGATATCAAGAACACGTTGAGTGCAGAATTCAAGAAACCCAAGTCGAAGTCACAGTGTATTACAGAACTAAAAGAAATCAAGCAAAGAGTAGTTGAACCTGTTTGGGATTTTGATGAGAGGTTTAAGACCTTGACAGGTCGATTGAGTTTTCAAATTCTAGATGAGTAGAATAAGGAATGATTCAATGATTCCCTCTTACCACACATCAGAGTTCCTCTGATGCAACAGAAGGTTGCTTCGCAGGGTGAGGTGTTGGAGATCGCCATGACCCTATGGGATAATCCAGCTCAGGTATGAGTCAAATTTTGAGTCAGCTAACTAGCTTATCTCTGCAGGTCGAAGATATGAAGAAAAACAAGGGAAAATATAAAAGAGAGGACATTTGTTGTATCATATGAAAATCAAAAGGCCATGATAAGGAGCAGTGTCCCCTATTTCATGAGTACTTGGATTTTGGAGCTCCAAGCCCTTTGAAGCAAGTTACTCTACCCTAGTGCGAGGTATGTAAAAATAGGCATCACCCTGGTGAATGATATTACATGAAAAAATATGTCCAGACACCTACAAACCTTTACTGTACATTTTGTAAATCTGTGGGGCATGATGAGAAGGACTGTAGGGCTTATGACCTCTTGCACAAAAGGTCAAGAGAAACATATAGAATTCAAGACGAAGTACAGGAGGAAGGAAATGCTATGCAGTTTAATTCTCTAGGAAGAGGAAACTTCAACCCTCATGGAGGATTCAGAGGAAGAGGACTAGGAGGAGGCATGCGTCGAGGTTGAGGTCAGATCATTTTTTATAATTGTGCATAGTAAGGACACTTGGAAAGGGACTGCCAGAACCCTTGTACCACTTACAGCTACTGCAACTCATTTGAACATGTTATTGAACATTGTCATGTGTTGTTAACCAAACTTCATGAGAGACAAGGAGGAAACTAGCAAGTACAACTAATCTCATCAGAACCTCATAGAGAGGATCCCAGATTCGTTGTTATCACTAGAGGAGGCATTGTTACAGGAGAAGACAGAGTGATCCCAGGGAATACTACAGAAGAATCAAGGGCCATAAGAGTTGCAGAGAAGACACAGTTGTTTGATCCAAGGAAGGAAAAGTAGACATTTGAAGAGGCAAGAAAATAATTTGGTGGAGATCGGACTTCTTCATCAAAGACACAACCAGAAGTAAAAGAATCTGGAATTTCTTTGGAATTTGATCAGTCTACTTCGCCTAGAGAAGGAAAAGAGGTAAGAAAGCTTATGGAATTCTTATGTACTTGCATTAATTTGATTAAGGATGAAAGAGATGTACAAGAATTACAAAATTTGATCAGATGGTATGAGATAGGTAGGATATCTCCTCTGTTAAATAAGGCATTACATAAAGTATCCAAAAAGAGAAGGACAAATAAGGAATTACACCTTAATGCTCAGATTGGATATTATGACATAGATTATATGGTCCTTGACTTAGGGTCAAAAGTCAATGTTATGATGAAGAAGACCTGGGCACTCATGGGAAAACCTAAGTTGATTTATTCCCCTATCAAGATTAGGATGGATAACCAGTAGGCGATAAGCTACTTTGGAAGACTAGATCATGCCCATGTGGACATCAACGGTGTAAGGATGTTTGCGGACTTTGAGGTGATTGATATAGTTGATGATAGTTGTCTTTGTCCTGCGCTATTAGGAATTGATTGGGCTTTCAACAATTCCATTGTCGTTGACTTAAAGAAAATAAGAATGACATTTGAAGGTGATGGCCTTAGGGTCATTGCACCTCTTGATCCTGTTGAAGTTCACAGATACATAAAACCCATCAGAGAAGAAGACCGCACATACGAGCTAGAGAATATATATAAATTGACAGCAAGACAACAGGATTATATTAATACTACAACATATGGGAATTTAAGTTAGTGAAGTGACAGTGCATGCTCATCCAATTCAAAAGAAGCACTGGAGAATTGGCAGAACAAAATGTTTGAATTTCCTGCTCGAAGATGTTCCAGATTGACCCGGGAAGTTTGTTGGATTGCCACAAAAGTAAGTAATCTACCCACATTTGATCGTTTAAATCATTTAAAAAATTTCTTATTGGAATTTGAAGAAACTGTACCATTACAACAGAGGTTATTGGAATTGGATGAATCCTTGAAAGCAACGCCAATGAGAAGGTGGGTAACACACAAGAATAACATCTCAAAGTGGGTGCAATGTCACACTTTGATGACAGTGTGCTTTTCAGAACAAGTCGAAGGGTTCAAAGTTCTATACACAAGTCAAAGTTTTCTGAAGGACCATGTGCAAAGTTGTGAGGAGGCCTGGAGTAGCATTCCTCAAGATCAGTGGGTGCATAAATTCATTAACACTTTGGACACAATGCCTATTAATTGGTATATTCAAGGAGAACTGAGCCTTACAACTGCATATTGGTACGGTATGACTCAGAACTTTGTACCTACAATTTTATTTGAGAGTCAATACCCCGCGGTAGATCAAGCTCTACGACTAGTAAGACAGAAAGTCTTTGAGGAGGCACCTAACCTCTCTTTGGAGCAAGAAGAGGATAAATGGACCGCACCTCTTCAAAAATTGCAAGGTTGTTACAATATCAATGCTAATGAAGACGATGATCCTAGGAATGTGAACATTGCAGAAACAGAAGGACATAGAGACATAGATGGGCCAGGATTCGAACTACCTTTCATCGGACAACCAATCAAAATCAAGAAAGTTAATATTGGAATAGAGAAAGCACCTAAGTCGCAAATGTGGGAGATTATTGGGATGATGCCACTATTGATAATATCATGGAATTACTGCATGAATATCAGGACTTGTTTCCAACCAAGTTCACTGACATGAAGGAAATTAATGGGCCCATGGGAGAAATTAAGATCCCCTTGAAACCAGATGCAAGGCCAGTCAAGCAAAGACTTTACAGATTGAATCCCAAATATAAGCAAAAAGTGAAGATTGAATTAGACAGAATGTTGGAACCAGGAATCATAGAACCTATTGAAGAGTCAGAATGGATTATCCCTATGGTGGTCCAAGATAAGAAGACAAGAGAGATCAGAATATGTGTAGATTTAAGAAATCTAAATGATGCATGTTTACATGATCCATTCCCTACATCGTTTACTAACGAAGTGCTAGATAATATGGGAGGACAGGAAGTTTACTCCTTAACAGATGGATTTTCAGGTTATCACCAGATAGGGATTGCCAAGGAAGATCGCCATAAGACCACATTTGCAATAGAATGGGGTTATTTCTAGTACACAATGATGACTTTTGGATTGAAAAATGCACCAGCCATCTTCTCTAGGGTGGTGGTTGAAGCATTCAAAGAATTTTTACATAAATATTTGGAAGCATATTTTGATGATTGGACTATTTTTAGCTTATTGAAAAATCATATTGAATGTTTAAGACTAATGTTGGATAAGTGCAGGAAATGCTAGATTTCCCTGAACCTGAAGAAGTGTATCTTCTTTTCACCCTTTGGAGTGTTACTAGGCCATAATGTGTGTAAGCAGGGGTTGTTGGTAGATCCTTCCAAGATTGCCATCATCGTTGATCTACCCCCTCCTACTTCATCAGAAATTTGTGCACTGCATTGGGGCATATTGGACACTACAGGAATTTCATCAAGGGCTATGCACAAATAACATCACCCATGGAGAATATTTTAAAGAAATATTGTCAGTTTCAAAGGTCATAGGAATGTCAATAGAACTTTGACACACTAAAACAGAAAATGGTAACTGCGCCTTTTCTGGTTTTCCTAGATTGGAGTAAGGAATTTCATGTGCATGTCGATGCATCATCTATTGCATTAGGAATAGTGTTAGTACAACCAGCAGCAGGAGATATTGACCATCTGTTAGACTTTTCTAGCAGGAAGCTTTCTACAACTGAAATAAATTACACTACCACTGAGAGAGAAGGTTTATCCATGGTGTATGCACTGAAGACGTTTCGTCACTACTTGTTGGGAGGACATTTTAATATGTTCATTGATCACTCTACATTGAAATACCTAGTCAACAAGCTAGTGTTGGGAGGAAGGATATGCATATGGCTATTGTTATTCCAGGAATATGATTTTGAGATTTTGATCAAGCCAAGGAGAATCAACAAGGGACCTAACCACTTGTCTAGGTTAGAACATGGAGAGGAACCTACCAGTGTGGAGGATACACTACCAGATGCACAGTTGTTGGCCATCTGAAATTTTGATGATCACTTCGTCAAGATAGTCTAGTTCCTATCAACAGGAATGGAACCTCATGAATATACAATCATTTAGAAGAAACAAATGGTAGTTCGTGCTGCAGATTTTTCACTTATAGCTGGACAACTTATGGGACCTGATGAGATCATGAGGAGATGTGTTATGGAGGTAGAGAGGCCATTGATTCTAGAAAAATAACATGAGGGCATCACAGGAGGACACTATGCAGGGAAAGCAATAGTGCAGAAGGTTCTTAGAGTTGGCCTCTGGTGACCCACTTTACAAAAAGATGCTAAGGAATATTATAGATCCTGTGATGTATGCCAAAGATTGGGGAAACCTTCTAGAAGAGATGAGATGCCTTTAGCACCTCAGCTAAATTTACAGGCATTTGAGAAATGGGATATTGATTTCGTGGGACCTATCAACTCACAAGGGAAGCACATGGGAGCAAGGTACATTATCACTGCAATAGATTATTTGACCAAATGGGTAGAAGCAAGAGAAGTTAAGGACTGTAGTGCAACTACGGCTGTACGATTCATATTTGATTATATCATAACCAGGTTTGGATCCTGAAGACCCTTATGAGCGATCAAGGTACACATTTTATCAATAAGACTATTGAAGCCTTGACTCGGGAATTTGAATTTCATCGTCATACGAGAACTCCATACCATCCACAGGCGAATGGTATAGTCAAATATTTTAATAAGATCTTGGAGATAGCGATGATGAATATTTGCAGTGTGAATAGAGATGATTGGGATTTGAGAGTACCAACAGTGTTATGGGCCTATAGAACCACTTGCAAGAAGCTGACAATGCAGACTCCCTTTAATCTAGTCTATGGCCTAGAAGCAGTCATACCTATGGAATATTTGGTTCCTAGTCTAA
>SNQJ01S0000314.1:464300-476640 GCA_010110895.2 Picea sitchensis
ATCGCAGCATGTAAGTCCCCTAATCCATAGACCCATATTACTCAACAACCCTTATTCCTTAACCGAAATTACAAAACCATTAGGGAAAATTATGTGCCAAAAAATCGATAAAAACAAACGCAAAAAACCACCATTTTTTTTTTCTCAGGGGATCCCACCCCCTTGTTACCCCCTGCATGCCTAGCAAAATGAGAACACTAGGTTTGGTTGTGAAAATAATATAACACATACCCAACACTAGCATTCTAAATAAAATAAACAAGATCCCAAGCAACCATCACCAACAACACCCTCATCCTCCAAGGTATAGGAACCTTGATGCAGGAGCATCGCTCCACCTCATCACACACCAGTTGATTTTCATGAGTGGTGTGAATTCAAGGAAGGGAGAGGCACCACCCTCTCATTTTTCCTTTGAGAATCTAAGCATGATCAAGGCATTTAATTTTCACAATCTAGAAGAGCCAAGTTCTGCCTTTGTACAAGTTGGAGATAAGGTTGCCATTAAGTTGTTGATGGTAGGATGGATCTAGATCCAATTCGGATCAGATTTCCATCATTGTAATATGCCTCAGTAGTCAGGCATTTTTGAATGGTGATTAGACACCACTAGATTAGTTTGCAGGGAATCTCATTGAGCCCCTCTTGTATAAAAATCTTGTATTATTTCTAGTAGAACAATGAATAGGAGATTCATAGGAAATAGGGAGAGAAACATGGAGATTCGAGACTCATTCGCAGTCCAGAATCAACCATTTGTAATTTTAAATTCTACCATTAATAGAAACGGAACATTTTTTTGTTTTGTTTATCAATTTTTGTGTAATGGATGTGCTAACATGAATGTCATTCATATGCATTTGAGTTGTAGATGTATGTTAGAAATCGTCTACAGGGATAGAGATATGATTTTCTATCTATGAGTGTGTTGGATTAAGTCTGGCTCTCTAGGATAAGTGCAAGGAGTGTGCGAAGGAGGGTGGAAACTCTGTGAGCCGACGTAAGGAGTACGTGTCTGAACTCAGTGGAGTCAGAAGATAAGTTTCTAGGAGGGAATACAAGGATAATTCACAGACTCGGGAGGAAATTTCAAGGTGGTTAAGTACCTTGGAAGGAAGACTGTGTAGGAGGAAACATAGTGCAGAGTTATTGAACACTCGATAACACTCTGTCAGGAGAGAATAGATAAAGTACAAGAGCGTACTCGAGAAACACATTCTGAAGTGTTGGGATTCTTAAGAGAACCCCAGGGTTTTTGAACAGTCTGAGGGAGGAAGGATTTGTAAGAGTGCATCGACAAAGGAAAGGAAATGCCTTAAGACCTTCAAGAAGGCTAAGGGAGAAATCGTCAAAAATATGAGTCGAGCACATGGAGTGCGCTAATGATATTGCAAGTTCATCTTAACAAGCTCAAGAGGAAGGGCATTAAGATTCCAGGAGGGAAAGAAAAAGTCCACTGAAGGATATAGAGGAATTGAGAATCTTGGAAGTTTTCAAGCCGAGCAAAGTCACAGAAGATAACTGCACAAAACTCTGCAAGGAGTGAAGAAGAAGTTTTAGAACAACTTAATTATCGAGGAGGAAATTGCAATAAGTGTGCAAAAGGTGGTCGAGGACTTGCAAAGACTTGCAGACCATCAAAACCATTCATCATCGGAGGAGACTGGTGGCAGAAGATTGATAAATCCAGGAGCGAGTGCTCTAGAAGGTTTTTCAAGAGAAAACAAAGACCTTCACGAAATTGCGAAGAGTGGGTTGAGTCTAGACTATTGGATCTGGAAGAGACACGTGGAGTGGGATCAACACTTCGTTGGTTCACAAATCGAGAGAAATATATATAGGAGATGTGAAAATTCTTAAAGCACAGAGTCCGAAATGATCGTGGTCATCGATCAGAAGGAGGGACGGGGACCGTTGATCCTCGCACCATCAAAATTCGTGATTCAGAGTTCGGGGATGTGAGATTTGGTTGTCGGGAAAAGAGTTGAAGCCTAAATCCAAAACTGCCTTGTGTGGTGGAGCCCTGGGACACAGTACGAGGTCACATGATAGAAAGGGCCTGCACTCGGGAGAAAGAGAGGACCTATGATAGAGTTTTCAGGTTCCAACTAGGGATTCGAAGAGACAATCAAACTCAGGTGTGAATGATCCTAGACTAGGAGGTCAAGCAGCCCTGAAGGAGACGAGAAGGGGTTGGGGTCTGCACCAAGTGGTATCAGAGTTGAATACAAAATTAAATTTTTTAGGCTAGGGAGATAGAGTGTGATACTCTGTTGAGAGTGTTGCGTGGTGTGCAGCAAATGGTAAAAATCCAGGGGGAACTGCAAGTGAAGCATTATGACCATGGAAGGTCATAAACATGGTCAAAGGGGATTCTTCCCATAGAAAAGAAAAGTGGAGATGGAAAAGGAGATGAGAGACATCTGAGCCAATATGGAGACACTAACCTTTAATATGCAACAGGAAGAAAAGGTGTGATGGAGATACGAGTGGCCTTTGAGAAGGACAGTTAAGTGGCCTTTTCAAAAGTTGTTGGCCTGGAATCAACAACAGGTGTTGAAGAGGTGGCTGAGGCATGCTGAAAACCTCAGTGATGAGGGAAAGATATATAGGAGGAATATCATAGGTTTCTATGTGGGCAATGTGAAAGGATTAGTGGATCTTGTAGACTGCCAAGAGGGCAGAGGAGACATCCTGAATTGCCAGGTGGGAAAGGGCGGAGATATGAAGTAAGATGAAATTTCACATCAAGGGATGTTGATAGATGGAGAGGAGGTAGAAGAAAGACCTCACTTAGATGGATATTCACACAGAACTTCCAACCGTGTGAATGAATAAGATGAGAAGTTAAATACTTCCACCGTCGAGGAAAGGGATCAGAGGAGAATTTTGGTCATTGGGGGAGTCGAGATATTCCTGCCAATCAGTCGAGGAGAGGCTAGCACAGATGTTGCACGTATAGTAGAAAGACAATGCATTGAGACTTTCATGGAGGAGGAAGAAAAAATACTGAAGTCTATCCCAACAGAAGGGGAGCACCAAGTTGAGTTACTCACTCAGTGGGAGATGGAGTTAAAGGAACTGGAGGATTGGTTGGACAATCCGAAACCAGAAGGTGACTACCAAGAGATAGCCATGACAGAAGACACATACCAACATGAGTTGTAGCTGGAGGAAGATGGAATAAAACCAGTCGGAGGATTGACAAGAGTTATTCTGTCTGAAAAGGTAGTCAAACAACAGTTTAATGGCAAGATTGCGGAATTGGAGTCTGCAACAGTGTGTCTAGTTGGCGTCATAAGCAACAAAAGCAACATGGAAGATCAGGATGACCTACCCATGGAGCGGCATGAAGATTTGCAGTTGATCAAACTGTAGAATATGAGCAATCCGATGAAGCAACTAGAAGAAGTTGTAGAGGAGAAAAGGGAGTTGATGTTGAGGTCAGCAGAAAAAATGATCAGCAAGGAGAAGTTGGACAAAAAGGAACCTGCACGAGCGGCAGGGGAGATGTAGCAGCAACATAGTAGAAGATCAGAAAGACAACTCTTGTTGGCCCTTGGTTATGCAAGAAAGAAAAGATTAATGAAGAAAGGAAAAGTACAAACTGTGTGAAAGGCACATTGAATGATATTGGGTTGAAGTGGTCAAAGAAGCAGAAGAGGAGGAGCGAAGTAAGGGAAAATGAGTCGTTGAACGAGAATATCGAGGAAGAAAGATAAGAAAGGAAGATGGATCATGGACAACTCATCAAGTGGAAAAATCCACCGATGGATGATTTGGAGCACCTCGTGGGAAAGAAGGAAAGACAGGCTGGTGAAGCCCTGAAAACGTGAGTTCAGTTGACCTAGGGTTCCAGACACCTAGTTTTTTGGAATTTTAGAGTTTTGACACTTAGGATTTTGTCTAAGGTTGTCTGAGAGTCATTTTAATGTATAAATAAAGGTCTAGAAGACTTGGGAGGGTTTGTTCAAGGAGATCTCATCAGTGTTGGTTGTTATTACATGTGATTGTTCTGTTGAGATAAATAGTGAGTCTGTATTATAAGATGTTCAGTTGGGTGCGAAGATCAACCCTACAGCTGGGTGCACAAGGAGATAAGAGAAGAGAAAGAGAAAGAGATATGCAAGATAAGTGTGCATATAGAACTGTATGTTTTCATATAAGATCAAGAAATGCAATTATGTGGACGTAGCCCTAGGGAGAGGGTGAACCACATATATCTTGTCGTTCTGTATGATTGATGTTGTGTTCTTTTTCTTTCTATTATTATAGTATTGCATCCTTGTATTAGATCTAAGATATAGTATGCACAGTAGGCTTAAAGGAGATAAAGAATAACTAGGTTGTTGTGTGTTGTTGCCTTGGATCCATTTTTCATTTCCTATGGTTATAGACACATGTGTCTTACAACCACCTATTGCTACTTCAGGTGAGACTGCATCTACTCTGCAGGTGTTTCCTAAAGGGCCAGTAATTAGGGCTTGTTGGTGTGTCGTAAGAGTTGAACCCTGGGTCTGCCCCTATGCCAACAAATGGTTTTGTTGTCGAGACCGAGATATTCTTGAGGGAATGTCAAGGTGGTTTCCATCAAAGATAGAGATTCATAAGTGGATAGAGGAACAACATAAATACTTCACTAAGGCTCAGAATAAAAACCCTAATATAAGTACAGAGAATTGGTTGGGAAGGTGTATCTTCATTGACATACATGAGATTTTCTTTGGAGGAATTCATAAGGAGCTATACGAGTGGCTAGCCAGGTTAGCAGATACCCAGTTTGAAATCAGATCTAGACCACCTATGTTTTAGACGTCAACGCTAATCAAGAAGGTCAAGAGATTTGATAATGTCGTGTCAGGAGCAGTAGATCACTGGTTTGATAGCACTATTGGAGGGTACATTGCCAAGTTTTCTATTGACAGAGTAGAGTCATAGAGCCAAGCAGAGAGATATTTTTTTAAGGGAACAAGAGGAAACTTTTTACACCTTTTGAAGTTGAATATCAAGATGCTATTGCATGAGAAGAACATCTTGAAGATATAGTAATTGGTCGGATTGAAAAAACTAATGTTCAAGAACTTAGATAGTGACAGTGACACAAAGGTTGGAAACACGCGCAGTGGGAGAGAGTCCAGAGAATTTCCAGTTCCAAACCTGTTTAAGAAGAATTATGAAGACGAGAGATTCTACAATGGAAAAGAAGAAGATCTAACAGACGAAGAGCATTCAGATTCCTCTAGGGTAGAGGAATGGAATATCGAAGAACCTCGCCGAGACGAACCAGAAACTTTAGGAACTATGCCAACTGTTGAAGTAAGTACCATTACTCCTCCTGTTGTTTTAGAAACATTGAGTAACTAGAGTAGTCAAAGTTACTAGAGAACTCAGAGAACTATTACCAACAGTTCAGTACATAATCAATCAAGAAACCTAGGAATATCTATGGAAGATGAAATGAGGCTACCTATCTTTAGAGGAGATGGATCTGAAGATCATGATCATCATTGGTTTTTATGCGAAGTCATATGGAGTATTAAGAAATTCAATGATGAAAAAGTTAAGAGAACTTAGTTTAGTACCACCTTGAGAGACCATGCACTAAGCTGGTACATGAATTTTGTTAAGGGAGTTGCACAACCTAAAAGACTGAATGATATCAAGAACACATTGAGTGCAGAATTCAAGAAACCCAAGTCGAAGTCACAATGTATTACAGAACTGAAAGAAATCAAGCAAAGAGTAGTTGAACCTGTTTGGGATTTTGATGAGAGGTTTAAGACCTTGATAGGTCGATTGAGTTTTCAGATTCTAGATGAGTAGAATAAGGAATGATTCATTGATGCCCTCTTACCACGCATCAGAGTTCCTCTGATGCAACAGAAGGTTGCTTCGTAGGGTGAGGCATTGGAGATCACCATGACCCTATCGGATAATCCATTTCAGGTATGAGTCAAATTTTGAGTCAGCTAACTAGCTTATCTTTGCAGGTCGAAGTTATGAAGAAAGACAAGGGAAAATATAAAAGAGAGGACATTTGTTGTATCATATGAAAAAAAAAAGGCCATGATAAGGAGCAGTGTACCCTATTTCATGAGTACTTGGCTTTTGGAGCTCCGAGCCCTTTGAAGCAAGTTACTCTACCCTGGTGCGAGGTATGTACAAATAGACATCACCCTGGTGAATGATATTACATGAAAAAACATGTCCAGACACCTACAAACCTTTATTGTACATTTTGTAAATATGTGGGGCATGATGAGAAGGACTGTAGGGCTTATGACCTCTTGCACGAAAGGTCAAGAGATACATATAGAATTCAAGGAGAAGTACAGGAGGAAGTAAATGCTATGCAATTTAATTCTCTAGGAAGAGGAAACTTCAATCCTCGTGGCAGATTCAGAGGAAGGGGATGAGAAAGAGGCATGGGTCGAGGTCGAGGTCAGATGATTTTTTATAATTGTGCACAGTTGAGACACTTGGAAAGGGACTGCCAGAACCCTTGTACCACTTACAACTACTGTAACTCATTTGAACATGTTATTGAATATTGTCCTGTGTTGTTAGCCAAACTTCAAGAGAGACAAGGAGGAAACCAACAAGTACAACTAATCTCAGCAAAACCTCATAGAGAGGATCCCAGATTTGTTTTTATCACTAGAGGAGGTGTTGTTACATGAGAAGACAGAGTGATCCCAAGGAATACTACAGAAAAATCAAGGGTCATAAGAGTTGTAGAGAAGACACAGTTGTTTGATTCAAGGAAGGAAAAGCAGACATTTGAAGAGGCAAGAAAATAATTTGGTGGAGATCGGGCTTCTTCATCAAAGACACAACCAGAAGTAAAAGAATCTAGAATTCCTTTGGCATTTGATCAGTCTACTTCGCCTAGAGAAGGAAAAGAGGTAAGAAATATTATGGAATTTTTATGTACTTTCATTAATTTGATTAAGGATGAAAGAGATGTACAAGAATTACAAAATTTGATCAGACAGTATGAGATAGGTAGGATAGCTCCTCTGCTAAATAACTCATTACATAAAGTATCTAGAAAGAGATGGACAAATAAGGAATTACACCATAATGCTAAGATTGGAGATTATGACATAGATTATGTGGTCCTCGACTTAGGGTCAGAAGTCAATGTTATGATGAAGAAGACCTGGGCACTCTTGGGAAAATCTAAGTTGATTTATTCCTCTATCATGATTAGGATGGCTAATCGGTAGGTAGTAAGCTACTTTGGAAGACTGGATCATGTCCATGTGGACATCGATGGTGTAAGAACGTTTGCGGACTTTGAGGTGATTGACATAGTTGATGATAGTTGTCCTTATCCTGTGCTATTAGGAATTGATTGGGCTTTCAACAATTCCATTGTCGTTGACTTAAATAAAATAAGAATGACATTTGAAGGTGATGGCCTTAGGGTCATTGCACCTCTTGATCCTGATGAAGTTCAAAGATACACAGAACCCATCAGAGAAGAAGACCACACATACGATCTAGAGAATATATATAAATTGACGGCAAGACAACAGGATTATAATAATACTACAACAGATGGGAATTTAAGTTGGCGAAGTGACAACGCATGCTCATCCGATTCAAAAGAAGCACTCGAGAATTGGCAGAACAAAATGTTTGAACTTCCTGCACGAAGATGTTCTAGATTGACCCAAGAAGTTTGTTGGATTGGCACAGAAGTAAGTAATCTACCCACATTTGATGGTTTAAATCATTTAAAAACGTTCTTATTGGAATTTGAAGAAACTGTACCATTACAATAGAGGTTGTTGGAACTAGATGAAGCCTTGAAAGCAACGCCAATGAGAAGGTGGGTAACACACAAGAATAACATCTCAAAGTGGGTGCAATGTCGCACTTTGATGACAGTGTTCTTTTCAGAACAAGTCGAAGGGTTCAAAGTTCTATACACAGGTCAAAGTTGTCTAAAGGACCATGTGAAAAGTTATGAGGAGGCCTGGAGTAGCATTCCTCAAGATCAGTGGGTGCATAAATTCATTAACACTTTGGACACAATGCCTATTAATTGGTATCTATAAGAAGAACTGAGCCTTACAACTGCATATTGGTACGGTATGACTCAGAACTTTGTAGCTACATTTTTATTTGAGAGTCAGTGCCCCACAGTAGATCAATCTCTACGACTAGTAAGACAGAAAGTCTTTGAGGAGGCACCTAACCTCCCTTTGGAGCAAGAAGAGGATAAATGGACCGCACCTCTTCAGAAATTGCAAGGTTGTTACAATATCAATGCTAATGAAGACAATGATCCTAGGAATGTGAACATCGCAGAAACAAAAGGACATAGAGACATAGAAGGGCCAGGAGTCGAACTACCTTTCATCGAACAGCCAATCAAAATCAAGAAAGTTAATATTGGAATAGAGAAAGCACCTAAGCTCGCAAATGTGGGAGATTATTGGGATGATGCCACTATTGATAATATCATAGAATTACTTCATGAATATCAGGACTTGTTTCCAACCAAGTTCATTGTCATGAAGGGAATTAACGTGCCAATGAGAGAAATTAAGATCCCCTTGAAACCAGATGCAAGGCAAGTCAAGCAAAGACCCTACAGATTCTATCTGAAGTATAAGAAAAAAGTGAAGATTGAATTAGCCAGAATGTTGAAAGCAGGAATCATAGAACCTGTTGAAGAGTCAGAATGGATTAGCCCTATGGTGGTCCAAGATAATAAGACAGGAGAGATCAGAATATGTGTAGATTTAATAAATATGAATGATGCATGTTTACATGATCCATTCCCTATATCGTTTACTAACAAAGTGCTAGATAATGTGGGAGGACAGGAAGTTTACTCCTTAACAAATGGATTTTCAGGTTATCACCAGATCAGGATTCCCAAGGAAGATCGCCATAAGACCACATTTGCAATAGAACAGGGTTATTTCTAGTACACAATGATGACTTTTGGATTGAAAAATGCACCATCCATCTTCTCTAGGGTGGTGGACGAAGCATTCAAAGAATTTTTACATAAATATTTGGAAGCATATTTTGATGATTGGACTATTTTTAGCTTATTGAAAAATCATATTGAATGTTTAAGACTAATGTTGGATAAGTGCAGGAAATGCCAGATTTCCCTAAACCTGAAGAAGTGTATCTTCTTTTCACCCTTTGGAGTGTTGCTAGGCCATAATGTGTGTAAGCAAGGGTTGCGGGTAGATCCTTCCAAGATTGCCATCATCATTGATCTACCCCCTCCTACTTCATCAGACAGTTGTGCACTGCATTGGGGCATATTGGACACTAGAGGAATTTCATCGAGGGCTATGCACAGATAACATCACCCATGGAGAATCTTTTAAAGAAATATTGTCAGTTTCAATGGTCATAGGAATGTCAGTAGAGCTTCGACACACTAAAACAGAAAATGGTAACTGCGCCTTTTCTGGTTTTCCTAGACTGGAGTAAGGAATTCCATGTGCATGTCGATGCATCATCTATTGCATTAGGAATAGTGTTAGTACAACCAGGAGCATGAGATACTGACCATCTGTTAGACTTTTCTAGTAGGAAGCTTTCTACAACTGAAATAAATTACACTACCACTGAGAGAGAAGGTTTATCCATGGTGTATGCACTGCAGATGTTTCGTCACTACTTGTTGGGAGGACATTTTAATATGTTCACTGATCACTCTATGTTGAAATACCTAGTCAATAAGCTAGTGTAGGGGGGAAGGATATGCAGATGGATATTGTTATTCCAGGAATATGATTTTGATATTTTGGTCAAGCCAAGGAGAATGAACAAGGGACATAACCACTTGTCTAGGTTAGAACATGGAGAGGAACCTACTAGTTTGGAGGATACACTACCAGATGCACAGTTGTTGGCCATATGAAATTTTGATGATCACTTCGTCAATATAGTCCAGTTCCTATCAATAGGAATGGCACCTCAAAAATATACAATCATTTAGAAGAAACAACTGGTAGTTTGTGTTGTGGATTTTTCACTTATAGCTGGATAACTTTATAATATGGGACCTGATGAGATCTTGAGGAGATGTGCTATGGAGGTAGAGAGGCCATTGATTCTAGAAAAATCACATGAGGGCATTGCAGGAGGACACTATGCATGGAAAGCAACAGTACAGAAGGTTCTTAGAGCTGACCTCTGGTGGCCCACTTTACAAAAAGATGCTAAGGAATATTATAGAGCCTGGGATGTATGCCAAAGAGTGGGGAAACCTTCTAGAAGAGACGAGATGCCTTTAGCACCTCAGCTAAATTTACAGGCATTTGAGAAATGGGCCATTGACTTCATGGGACCTATCAACCCACAAGGGAAGCACATGGGAGCAAGGTACATTATTACTGCAATAGAGTATTTGACCAGATGGGTAGAAGAAAGAGAAGTTAAGGACTGTAATGCAACTATGGTTGCACGATTCATATTTGATGATATCATAACCAGGTTTGGATGCCCAAAGACCCTTATGAGCGATCAAGGTACACATTTTATCAATAAGACTATTGAAGCCTTAACTCAAGAATTTGAATTTCATTATCATAAGAGCAATCCATACCATCCACAGGCGAATGGTATAGTCAAATATTTTAATAAGATCTTGGAGATAGCGATGACGAATATTTGCAGTGTGAATAGAGATGATTGGGATTTGAGAGTACCAGCAGTGTTATGGGCCTATAGAACCACTTGCAAGAAGCTGACAATGCAGACTCCCTTTAAGCTAGTCTATGGCCTAGAAGCAGTCATACCTATGGAATATTTGGTTCCTAGTCTAAGAATTGCATCATTCAAAGATATGGATGACACAGGCATTGTGCAAGATAAGATTGCACAGTTGGTGGAACTAGAGGAAGACAGATTCATTGCAGGATTTCACCAGCAGGTACAGAAGGAACGAGAAAAGGCCTATCACAACAGACATATCAAGAAGAAAGCCTTCAAGCAAGGAGATCTGGTATTGGTATATGGCAAAAATTTCATGAAGCATCGAGGGAAGTTCAGGACACATTGGCTTGGGCCATATGAGGTTGTCTATGTTAAGGAAGGAGGAGTTGTGCAGTTGAAGACATTGAATTGAGAATGGAAGGAAGGTTTGGTAAATGAGAGTTGGTTGAAGTTTTATTATGACAACCAGTTGCCTTGCAACTCCCAGTAAAAGAAAAATAAGAAAGGTCTAGGTACCAAGTGCATTTGAAACTGGGTACCAGACACAAAAAAAAATAGTCTGCACAAGGAAGGAAGGGACAGAGTAGAAATCATAGGCTACTCTGCCCAGTCTGAAGTTGAAATGAAATAGAAGGTTCATACCTGTAGTGCCCTGGGAAGAGTCACATGTGAGAGTTGGGGGCTTGTTGGCCCTTGGTTATGGAAGAAAGTGAAGATTAAGGAAGAAAGGCAAAGTACGAACTGCGTGGAAAGCACATTGACTGATATTGGGTCGAAGTGGTCAAAGAAGCAGAAGAGAAGGAGCGAAGTAAGGGAAAAAGAGTCATTGAACGAGAAGATCGAGGAAGACAGATAAGAAAGGAAGATGGATCATGGATCATGGATAACTTAGCAAGCGGTAAATCCATCGATGGATGCTTTGGAGCACCTCGCAAGAAAGAAGGAAAGACAGGCTAGAGAAGCCCTGAAAATGCAGGTCAAGTTGACCTAGGGTTTTAGAATTTTTGGGTTTTGAAACTTAGGCTTCGGTCTAAGGTTGTCTGAGATTCATTGTAATGTATAAATAAAGGTCTAGAAGACCTGGTAGGGTTATTTCGAGGAGAGTTCATCAGTGTTAGTTTTTGTTAGTTGTGATTGTTTTTTTGAGAGAAATAGTGAGTCTATATTGTAAGATCTTCAGCTGGGTGCGAAGATCAACCCTACAGCTAGGTGCACAGGGAAGGGAGAAGAGAAGAGAAAGAGAAATAGATATCCAAGCTAAGTGCGCAGATAGAACTGTATGTTTTCATATAATATCAAGAAACACAGTTATGTGGACATAGCCCTAGGGAAAGGTGAACCATGTATATCTTGTCATTTTGTATGATTGATGTTGTGTTATTTTTCTTTTTGTTATTCTGTTATTGCATCCTTGTATTATATCTAAGATATAGTATGCACAGTAGGATTAAAGGAGATAAATAATAACTAGGTTGTTGTGCATTGCTGCCTTGGATCCACTTTGCATTTCCTCTGGTTGTAGACACGTGTGTCTTGTAACTCCCTATTGCTACTTCGGGTGAGACTGCATCTACTTCGCAGGTGTTTCTGAAAGGGCCAGTAGTTAGGGCTTGTTGGTGTGCTGTAAGAGTTGAACCCTGGG
>SNQJ01S0000314.1:476795-489811 GCA_010110895.2 Picea sitchensis
ACAAGCTGGAAGAGACAAGTTGTGCCTTTGCACAAGCTGGAGATAAGGTCTCCATTAAGTGGTTGATGATAGGAGGGATCTGCATCCAATTAACATCATATTTCCATCATTTTAATCTACCTCAGTAGTCAGGCATTTTTGAATGGTGATTAGACACCACTAGATTAGTTTGGAGGGAAGCTCATCGAGCCCCTCTTGTATCAAAATCTTGTATTATTTCCAGTAGAACAATGAATACGAGATGCATAGGAAATAGGGATAGAAACATAGAGAGATGAGACTAAGTCACATTCCAGACTCAACCATTTGTAATTTTACATTCTACCNACCATTAATAGAAAAGGAACAATTTTTTTTTTGTTTATCAATTTACGTGTAATGAATGTGCAGATGTTTTTTTGTGAATGTCATTGTTGGCACAGGAGAAGACCTAGGGTTCAACTCTAACAGTGCACCAACAAGCCCTAACTATTGGCCCTTTCAGAAACACCTGCGAAGCAGATGCAATCTCCCCTGAAGTAGCAATAGGGGGTTGCGGGACATAGGTGTCTACAACCAGAGGAAATGAAAAGTGGATCCAAGGCAACAACACACAACAACCTAGTTATTATTTATATCCTTTAAGCCTACTGTGTGTACTATATCTCAAATCTAATACAATGATGCAATAACAGAATAACAGAAAGAAAAAAAACACATCATCAATCACAAATAACAACAAGATATATGTGGTTCACCCTCTCCCTAGGGCTATGTAGACAGAACTATGTTTCTTGATATTATATGAAAACATACAGTTTTTTCTGCGCACTTATCTTGCATATATCTCTCCCTCTTTCTCTTCTTTCTCCCCTCCTTGCGCACCCAGCTGTAGGGTTGATATTCGCACCCAGCTGAAGATCTTACAATACAAACTCTCTCTCGAGACACTACTTCCCTTACGCAACAATACCCACTCTCTTAACCCACAATGAAAAACTCATAACCAACGAGTGACGAACCCCTCTTCTCTCATCTAGGTCCTTATTTATAAATTTTGTGACAACGTCTAGGTATCAAAACCCTAGATCCAAAAACCTAGGTGTCTAAAACCCTAGGTCAACTTGACTTGTGTTTTTAGGGATTCGCCAGCCTGTCTTTCCATCTTTTCCATGAGATGCTCCAAAGCATCTATTGGTGGATTTTTCCACTTGTTGCATTGTCCACAGTCCATCTTCCTTGCTTATCGGTCTTCCTCAATCTTCTCATTCAATGGCTCGTTTTCCATTACTTCGCTCCTTCTCTTCTACTTCTTTGACCACTTCGACCCAATATAAGTCAATGTGCCTTTCACACAGTTTTTAATTCACCTTTCTTCCTTAATCCTCATTTTCTTCCATAACCAAGGGCCAACAGGCCCCCAACACTCAAATTTGACTCGTCTCGAGGCACTGTAGGTTTGAACCTTCTGTTTCACTTTGGATTCAAACTGTGTGGAGAATCCTGAGCTCTCTGATTTGTTCCTCCCTTCCTTGTGTAGACTGTATTTTGTATGTCTGGTACCCAATTTCAATTGCACCTAGTACCTAGACCCTTCTTCTTATGATTTTACTAAGATTTGTGAGGCAGTTGGTTGTCATAATACAATTTCAACCGGCTCCCATTCACTAAACCTTCCTTCCATTCTCCATTCAAAGTCTTCAACTACACTGCTCCTCCTTCTGTAACATAGGCAACCTCCGTAACACATCTCCTCAGGATCTCATCAGGTCCCATCTTATAAATTTGTCCACCTATAAGTGAAAAATCTACATCACGAACTACCAGTTGTTTCTTCTGAATGATTCTATATTCACGAGGTGCCATCCCTGTTGATAGGAATTGGACTATCTCGACGAAGTGATAATCAACCTTTTGGATGGCCAGCAACTGTGCATCTGCTAGCATATCCTCCAAACTGGTAGGTTCCTCTCCATGTTCTAACCTAGACAAGTGGTCAGGTCCCTTGTTCATTCTCCCTGGCTTGACCATGATCTCAAAATCATATTCCTAGAATAGCAGTAGCCATATGCATATTCTTCCCCCCAACACTAGCTTGTTGACTAGGTATTTCAACATAGAGTGATCAGTAAACATCTTAAAATGTCCTCCTAACAAGTAGTGACAAAATTTTTGCAGCACGTACACCATGGCTAAACCCTCTCTCTTAGTGGTAGTGTACTTTATCTCAGTTGTAGAGAGATTTATGCTAGCGAAGGATAATGGATGGGCAATATCTCCTGCTTCTGGATGTGATAACACTACTCCTAATGCAATAGATGACACATTGACGTGCACATGGAATTCCTCACTCCAATATGGGGAAACCGGAATATGCATAGTTATCATTTTTTGTTTCAGTGTGTCGAAGCTCTGCTGACATTCCTCTGACCATTGAAACTGACAATATTTCTTTAAAATATTCTCCATGGGTGTTTTTATCTATGCATAGCCCTTGATGAAATTTTTGTAGTATCCAGTATATCCCAGTGTAGTGTGCAGCTGTGTAAATGAAGTAGTAGGAGGTAGATCAATGATGATGGAAATCTTGGAAGGATCTACCATCAACCCCTTCTTACACACAATATGGCCTAGTAGCACTTCAAAGGGTGAAAAAAATATACACTTCTTCAGGTTCAGGGAAATCTGGAATTACCTGCACTTATCCAACATTAGTCTTAAACATTCAATATGATTTTGCAATAAGCTAAAAACAGTCCAATCATCAAAATATGCTTCCAAAAATTTATGTAAAAATTCTTTGAATGCTTCGACCACCACCCTAGAGAAGATGGTTGGTGCATTCTTCAATCCAAAAGGCATCACTATGTACTGGAAAGAACCCCATTCTGTTGAAAATGTGGTCTTATTGTGATCATCCTTAGCAATCCTGATTTGGTGATAACCTAAAAATCCATCTATGAAGGAGTAAACCTCCTGTCCTCCCACATTATCTAGCACTTCATCAATAAATGGTGTAGGGAATGGATCATGCAAACATGCATCATTCAGTTTCCTCAATTCTACACAGATTCTGATCTCTCCTTTCTTCTTATCTTGGACCACCATAGGGCTAATCCATTCTGACTCTTCAACGAGTTCTATGATTCATGCTTCCAACATTATGTCTAATTCAATCTTGACTTTTTGTTTGTACTTGGGATCAAATCTTTAGGGTCTCTACTTGACTGGCCTAGCATCTTGTTTCAAGGGGATCTTCATTTCTCCCATGGGCCCTTTAATTCCCTTCATATTGGTAAACTTGGTTGGAAACGAGTCCTGATATTCNTTAACTTTCTTTATTTTGATTGGCTATCCAATAACAGGTAATTTGACTCCTGATCCTTATGTGTATCTTTTTCCTTCAGTTTCTGCATTGTTCACGTTCCTAGGATCATCGTCTTCATAAGCATTGATATTGTAACAACCTTGCAATTTCTGAAGAGGTGTGATGCATTCATCCTCTTCTTGCTCAACATGGAGGTTAGGTGCCTCCTCAAAGATTTTTTGTCCTACAACTTGTAGAGATTGATCTACTATGGGGTGCTAACTTTCAAATAAAAATGTAGCTAAAAAGTTTTGAGTCATACCGTATCAATCTGCAATGGTGAGGTGCATTTATTCTTGAAGATACCATTTAATAGGTGTTGTGTCCAAAGTGTTAATGAATTTATGCACCCACTGATCTTGAGGAATTCTTCTCCAGCCCCCCTTACAACTTTTCACATGGTCCTTTGGACAACTCTGACCTGTGTATCGAATTTCACACCCTTATACTTGTTCTCAAAAGCACACTGTCATCAAAGTGTGACATTTCACCCACTCCGCGATGTTCTTTTTGTGTGTTCCCCACCATCTTGTTGGTGTTGCTTTCAAAGATTCATCTAGTTCCAACAACCTATGTTTTACTGGTACAATTTCTTCAAATTCCAGTAATAAAGTTTCTAAATGATTTAAACCATCAAATGTGGGAAAATTACTTACTTATGTGCCAATCCAGCGAACTTCCCTGGTCAATCTAGCACATTTGTGCGCGAAAACTTCATACATTTTATTCTGCCAATTCTCTATTGCTTCTTCTGAATCTGATGAGCATGTGTTGTCACTTCGCCAGCTTAAATTCCCAACTTCCATAGGGTTAATGTAATCTTGTTGTCTTGCTGTCAATTTTTATATATTCTCTAGTTCGTATGCATGGTCTTCTTCTCTAATGGGTTATGTGTATCTGTGACCTTCATTAGGATCAAGAGGTGTAATGACCCTAAGGCCATCACCTTCAAATGTCATTCTTCTTTTCTTTCATTCAACGACAGTGGAATTTTTTAAAGCCCAATCAATTCCTAACAGCATAGGATAAGGACAACTATCGTCAACTATCTCAATCACCTCAAAGTTCGCAAACATCCTTACCCCGTTGATGTCCATAGGGACATACTCTAGTCTTTTAAAGGGGCTTACTTCCTACTAATTAGCCATACTGAGCCTAATAGGGGAATAAATCAATTTAGGTTTTCCCATGAGTGCCCAGGTCTGCTTCATCAACACATTGACTTCTGAACCTAAGTTAAGGACCACATAATCTATGTCATAATCTCAAATATGATCATTAAGGTGTAATTCCTTATTTGTCCTTCTCTTTCTGGATACTTGATGTACTGCCTTATTCAAAAGAGGAGCTATCCTACCTATCTCATAATGTATGATCAAATGTTTTAGTTCTTGTACATATCTTTCATCCTTAATCAAATTAATGAAAGTACATAAGAATTCCATAAGATTTCTTACCTCTTTTCCTTCTCCTAGTGAAGCAGACTGATCAAATACCAAAGGAATTCCACATTCTCTTAATTCTGGTTGTGTCTTTGATGAAGAAGCCTAATATCTTCTGAATTCTCTTCTTTCCTCTTCAGATGTCTACTTTTCTTCCCCCATATCAAACACTTGTGTCTTCTTTGCAACTCTTCTAACCCTTGATTCTTTTGTAGTCTTTCCTGGGGTCACTTTTTCTTCTCCTGTAACAACGCCTCCTCTAGTGATAACAATGAATTTTTGATCCTCTCCATGAGTTTCTTCTGATATTACTTGTACTTGTTGGTTTCCTCCTCATCTCTCCTGAAGTTTGGTTAATAGCACGGGACAATATTCAATGTCATGTTCAAATGAGTTGTAGTAGTTTCAAGTGGTACAAGGGTTCTGACCATCCCTTGCCAAATTTCCTGGTTGTGCACAGTTATAACAAATGATCTAACCTCAACCTCAACCCATTCCTCCTCCTCTTCCTCTTCCTCTAAATCCACCACGATGGTTGAATTTTCCTCTTCTTGGGGAATTAAAATGCATAGCATTTCCTTCCTGTTGTACTTCGACTTGAATCCTATATGTATCCCTTGATATTTCTTGAAAGAGGTCATAATCCCTACAATCCTTCTCATCATACCCCACAGATTTACAGAATGTGCAGTAAAGGTTTTTAGGTGTCTGGATATATTTTTTCATGTAATAGCATTCACCAGGGCAATGTCTATTTCTACATACCTCGCACCAGGGTAGACTAACCTGCTTCAAAGGGATCAAAGCTCTAGAAGCCAAGTACTCATGAAATAGGGGACAATTCTCCTTATCATGGCCTTCTGATTTGTATCTGATACACCAAATGTTGTCTCTTTTATATTTTCCATTGTCTTTCTTCATATCTTCGACCTGCAGAGATAAGCTAGTTAGTTGACTCAAAATTTGACTCATACATGAGTTGGATTCTCCCATAGGGGTTGATTCTAGTTTCATGGCGATCTCCAATGCCTCAGCCTATGAAGCAACCTTCTATTGCATCAGAGGAACTCTAATGTGTGGTAAGTGGGCAGAAATGCACCATTCCTTTTTATTCTCATTTGGGATCTGAAAATTCAACCAACCTGTCAAGGTCTTAAACCTCTGATCAAACTCCCAAACATGTTCAACTACTCTTTGGTTGATTTCTTTCAGTTCTATAATACACTACGACTCCGACTTGGGTTTCTTGAATTCTGTGCTCAGCGCAATATTGATATCATTCAACGATTTAGGTTGTGCAACTCCTTTAACAAACTTCATGTACCAACTCAATTAGTGGTCTCTCAAGGTAGTACTAAATTGAGCTCTCTTAATTTCTTCGTCATTGACTTTCTTAATACTCCATACAACTTCGCATAAGAACCAGTTTTGATTAGGATATTTAGATCCATCTCCTCTAAATATAGGTAGCCTCATTTCATCTGCCATAGATCTCCCTAGGTTTCTTGACTGAGTATGTAATAAAATAGTGGTAACAGTGCTCTGAGTGCTTTGATAACTCTGACTACTTTGGTTACTTAATGTTGCTAGAACAACAGGAGGAGTAATAGTACGTACTTTGACAGTCAGCGCATTTCCTAAAGTTTCTAATTCTTCTCGGTGAGGTTGTTCAGTATTCTCTTCCTCTGCTCTAGCAGATCCTGACTCTTCCTCGTTCAATAACTCTTCTTCTTCTCCACTGTAGAACTCTTCGTCCTGTGCTAGTGGTTCATGATTCAGCTCAAACAAGTTCACCATAAGAACCTCTCTAAAGGTTCTCCCGCTGCACGTATGTCCAACCTCTATGTCGTTGTCACTTTCTGAGTTCTTGAACATTAGCTTTTCAATCCGACCAATTATTGTATCTTCAAGATGTTTTTCTCATGCAATAGTATCTTGATATTCAACTTCAAAAAGTGTAAAATTTTTCCTCTAGATCCCTTAAAGAAATATCTCTCTTCTTGGCTATATGACTCTACTCTGTCAATAGAAAACTCGGTAATGTACCCTCCAATAGTGCTATCAAACCAGTGATATACTGCTCTTGACATGACATTATCAACTCTCTTGATCTTGTTGATCAACGTCGACATACAAACCACAGGTGGTCTAGATATGATTTCAAATTGTGTATCTTCTAACCTAGCTAGCTACTCATATAGTTCCTTATGAATTCCTCCAAAGAAAATATTGTGTATATCAGTGAAGATATACCTTCCCAACCAATACTTTGTACTTATATTAGGGTTTTTATTCTGAGCCTCAGTGAAGTCCTTTTCTTGTTCTTCTATCCACTTCTGAATCTATGTCTTCGATGGAAACCACCTTGACATTCCCTCAAGAAGATCTCAGTACCGACAATGGAACCATTTGTTGGCATAGTGTCAAACCTAGGGTTAAACTCTAACAACACACCAAAAAGACTTAACTACTAGCCCTTTGGCAACACCTGTGAAGTAGATGCAGTCTCACCCAAAGTAGCAATAGGGAGTTGCAGGACACAGGTGTATACAACCAGAGGAAATGCAAAGTGGATCCAAGGCAACAACACACAACAACCTAGTTATTCTTTATCTCCTCTAAGCCTACTGCACGTACTATATCTCATATCTAATACAATGATGCATTAACAGAATAAAAGAAAGAAAAATAACACAACATCAATCACACAGAACAACAAGATATGCATGGTTCACCCTCTCCCTAGGGCTACGTCCACATAACTACGTTTCTTGATATTATATGAAAACATACAATTCTATCTATGCACTTAGCTTGCAGATCTCTCTCTCTCTTTCTTATTTCTCCCCTCCCTGTGCACAATACAAACTCTCTCTCAACACACTACTTCCCTTATGCAACAATACCCACTCTCTTAACCCACAATGATAAACTCACAACCAACTACGAACAACCAACGAGTGACGAACCCCTCTTCTCTCATCTAGGTCCTTATTTATACATTTCATGACAACGTCTAGTTATCAAAACCCTAGATCCAAAACCCTAGGTGTCTAAAACCCTAGGTCAACTTGACCCACATTTTCAAAGCTTCGCTAGCCTATCTTTCCTTCTTTTCCACGAGATGCTCCAAAGCATCTGTCGGTGGCTTTTTTCACTTGTTGAGTTGTCCACGATCCATCTTCCTTTCTTATCTGTCTTCCTTGATCTTCAATTTCAACGGCTTGTTTTCCCTTACTTCCCTGCTTCTCTTCTACTTCTTTGACCACTTCGACCCAATATCAGTCAATGTGCCTTCCGCACAGTTTGTACTTCACCTTTCTTTCTTAATCTTCACTTTCTTCCATAACCAAGGGCCAATAGTCATTTGTATGCATTTGAGCAGTAGATGTATGTTAGAAATCGTCTGCAAGGATAGAGATATCATTTTCTATCTGTAAGTTTGTTGGATTAAGTTTGGTTATCTAGTATAATTGCAAGGAGTGCATGACAGAGGGTGGAAAATCAATGAGTTGATGCAAGGAGTGTGTGTCTGAACTTAGTGGAGTGAGAAGAGAAGTTTCCAGGAGGGCATACTAGGATAATTCACATAATCGGGAGGAAATTTCAAGGTGGTTAAGTACTTTCGAAAGGAATACTGTGTAGGAGGAAACACAATGCAGAGTTACTGAACACTCTGTAACACTTGGCTACGAGGGCATAGAGAAAGTATGAGAGCGTACTCGAGAAACACATTATGAAGTGTTGGAATTCTTAAGAGAACCCTGGGGTTGTTAAGCAATCTAAGGGAGGAAGGCTTTGCAAGAGTGCATCGAGAGAGGAAAGGAGATGCCTTAAGACATTCAGGAAGGCTAAGAGAGAAGTCGTTGAAAATTTGATTCAAGCGCAATGAATGCACCAAGGACATTGTAAGTTCATGTTACAAAGCTCAGGAGGAAGGGTGTTCAGCTACCAGGAGGGCAAGATAAATTCCATTGAAGGATACAGAGGAATTGATAACCTTGGAAGTTTTCAAGTCAAGCAAAGTCACAAAAGAGTTGCACAGAAATCTGCAAGGAGTGAAGAAGAAGTTCGAGAACAACGTAAGTCTCAAGGAGGAAATTGCACTAAGTGTGTTAAAGGTGGTAGAGGACTTGCAAAGTCCCGAAGACCATGAAAATAATCCATCGTTGGAGGAGACAGGTGGAAAAAGATCGAGAAATCTAGGAGCTAGTGATTCGGAAGGTTTTCCAAGAGCAAACAAAGACCCTCACAAAGAGCGGGTTGAATCCAGACCGTTGGATCTAGAAGAGACACATGGAGTAGGATCAACACTTCGTTGGTTCTCAAATAAAGATAAATAGAGATAGGAGATGTGAAAACTCTCAAATAACAGAGTCTAAAATGATTGTGGTCGTCGATCAGAAGGAGGGACAGGGACCGTTGATCCTCACACTATCAGAATTTATGATTCAAAGTACGGGGATGTGAGAGTTGGTTGTCGGGGAAAGAGCCGAAGCTCTAAGCGCCTTGTGTGGTGGAGACGTGGGATATAGTTTGAGGTCACATGATAGAAAGGGCCTGCACTCAAGAGAAAGAGAGGACATTTGATAGAGTTTTTGGGTTTCAGCAGGGAGCTGAAGAGTCAATCTGACTCATGTCTAAACGATCCTAGACCGGGAGGTTGAGCAACCCCGAAGGAGACAAGAAGGGGCTAGGGTCTACAGAAAACCTGCACCATGTGAACCAAAGGAACAATCCCAACAACCAATAATGACCACACATAATGAACAACAACCACCCATAGGAACAATAATGATGAAGAGGGGGATATCCACACAAAATCATTAGAAACAATTCATGCACCTAATAGACTACTAAATCCTTGGCTCCAATAGCGACGTCACACTCCCACAAAATCCTAGGGAGAGGGAAAATATCGATGAGCGAAGAGAGTGACTAATGTGCACAATAAAAACAAAACAACCCACGATCCCCAACAAGCATCCAACAACACTGTCACCTTCCCACACAATGCCAACCAAAAAAAAACATTGTCATGTAGGGAAATAACCACACAAACGCAACAACCAACATTGCATGCTTTCAACAATTCAATGAACCCTCAATTCCAAAAACACCCTTAAATGCCCACACAACACCAAGCAACACAAATGAGTATGGACAATGATGACAATAGCTAGCAATTGCCACACCACATAAAGACAATACCAACGAGTACATGTAGATTCCTAAATCCTCAATTTTAGAGACAAAGCAAGAGGTAATAGCATTCCTAAGTTGTATGTTAGTATCAAATTTAGAGGAATTTAGAGTGAAAGAGATTTTGAATACAATGCTAACAAGAAAAAGTGGGAATCTTCATTCCTTAGTTCCAAACACTATGTCAAATTCGAGCAAAATCCCAAATACCCTAGAATGGAAAAGGTTCACAATACTCTGGAATGGAGGAGGTTCCACATACACCTCCATTGAATTAGGTGCATTGAATGGACATGCCTCGAGAAGGGTGGAGAACCAAACTCCCATCATGCTCCAGTGCAACCAACAATGACCACACAAAATGAACAACAACCACCCATGAGAATCAACAAAATGTTCCAAAGAGAACATTGTCGAATTTCGAAAATTGAAAGACCACTGGAAACACCCTCACACTCCCATGAAATATCAAGTAGAGGGAAAACACTAACGAGTAAACACAACACCAAGAAAAATCCAAGAAGCCATGAGATTAATCCAACAACACCCTCACCCTCCCACACAACATCGACCAAAGGAAGAATACTAATGACAAGGGAGATAGCCATGAAAAATAATTCATCTACAGTGTATAAACCCAACAAAATAATGAACCCTTAGCTCCAACAACACCCTCACACTCCCACACAACACCAAGGAGAGGAACAACACAATAACCCACAATCTTCGACAAGCATCCAATAACACCCTCACCTTCCCACACAACAATGAATAGAACAACAATGATGATGATGAGAAACATAGCCACATATAATATTTCACCAATATTACATGCATATAATAGTATAGCCAACCATTGACTCCAACATCACCCTCACACTCCCACACAACACTAAGAAACACTAATGATAAAGGACTATGAAAGCACCTAGTGAAATCCATAGACTACAAAGGTAATGTCGACGAGCATAGACAAAATCTCAACAACACTCTCTAGTTGCAAGGTGAAATCACACTTTTAGGAGAGAAAAATGTTAGGGTCTCTAGAGACAACATCGAAAAGAATAAATGAAATACCCAAAGTTCATAATACTCCATAATGGTGGAGGTTCTAGTGATCACCATCCATTGAATAAGGTGTATTCAATGGACACACTTTGAGGATTCAAGAGGGTGGAGCATTCATTAGGAGAATATTGAAGTAAAAAATGGGCCTCAAAACAAAAAATGTACTATCAAAATAAAATTTAAAAGAACCAATAGGATTCAAGATGATGATGTCAACCATAATAATAAACATTGTTGGAGGGAAAGGAAGAAAACTACATTTTTAATTTTATTTTTACTTATTTCCTTGTGATTTTACTCAAATTTCAAGTGTAGGCACTTATTGGATGCAGAATTAAATCTTGCATCCAACAAGTATGCACTATGCATACTTTTGATAGACCTAAAATGAGATAAATTGGATCTTATATACCTAATCCTTAGGGATTGAGGTACATTGTACATATCCTTGTAAATATTAAGCTAGGAGAAATACAAAGAGTCATAAGTGAATAGAAGCCATTCAGACCTCTTGGAAGATGAAACCAAAGGGCACTTCCTCTTGTATATATGCATGATTTGAGTTAATGAAATAAATCATACGTGGAGTTATGTATTCATTTTGTCCATACCTGGCCTAGAAGTTGTATTAGAGTCGGTTCTAACTCCATGATTCTTTCCTCTCCTAGGTGTTTCATTCCCCCATGTGAAAAAATGTCTCTCTGTAGGTCTGTCTCTCTATTTATTCCTTTTTAGGTATGTCATTACTCTATTGTTCCCTCATATCTACGTAGTTATTAGGGTTTCCTCCACAAATTTTCGCACCCATCCTCTCTTACACACGTTGTTAGAATATTTAGACACTTAGGAGTTAGTTAAGATCTACTTGGTCTAATATGTCGTTAGGTAAAAGTGTGTTTCTTAGTGTGTTTCTTTAGTATGCATTAGTATGCATTTGTAGTTAGGAAATCCGACGGTCACGATATGTTCCCAACATGGAGTGATCTGACGGCTCATACTCTCCTCGATCTTAATGGCCATTGATCCGTGGCTTAACACCCGATTGGTCCATGATCTCTATTTAAAGAGCATGGAGGGTCATTTGCTGATGATCGATTGTGAGAAACTTTCTTGTAAAATCTCTCTGTAATTTTTTTCTTTGCATTAATAAACTACTCCAAGTGGCCGCGTTGGCTGGGGTCGTGGATGTTTCCCCATAGGGGTTTTACCACGTGAAAAATTGGTGTGTTAATCTTTGATCTGGTTATGTGAGTGGTTACTGAAGGTGTTCTTCCTCTGTTGGAATACCTGTGTTGTAAAACATGGTATCAGAGCCTGTTTGAAGACCCACTCCTGTTGTAGATCGAGATCGTAAAGCCGAGGTGCCTCATCTCCATTTTCTGGAATTTATGTACATTTTGGGCTAAGAGGACTGTTCCATTGCATTTGGAGCACTCGTTTCATTCAAGAACACTTTTCGTTTCACTCAAAAAGGTTTCTGTTTACCCAAGATATGGCCATTACAGTCAGATCCGGAGGTATAAAGCCTGAATACGCATTTTTTAAATTTCTGCAAAGTTTCATTTTGATTTTATTTCGGTTTGTATTTTTTATTTCCCGGTTGCTACTCTTTTATATCTGTGTATGATCTTTTCCCTGTGCCCTCTCCAATCTCGGAAAATCAGAAATAGATAGGAAAAGGTGCATCTTTCGGGTAAGCTAACCGAGATCTAACCCTTGTTGTCATCGAGAAGCAAAAAAATTTTCTTGTATGAAAAGTGTTTTTTTTTAGCATGCTCTCCAAGGCCGTCTTCAACAACAACAACAACAATCCTTCTTATGAACATTAAAATATGTTTTGCTAGACCATTTGGTTAAAACTTGCCTTATTAAGTAAGAGGTCTTGAGTTCAAGTCTCTCTTTTGTTACCTTTTTTGAAAAAGTTCATGCTAAAAATTGTAAAGTGCATTTCACTTCAA
>SNQJ01S0000314.1:496256-510067 GCA_010110895.2 Picea sitchensis
CCGTCCCGCCATATCATGTGTTCAAGTTGAATATTTATTTTATGATATTGTCACAACTAACCCAACAATTAGTATATGAAATGCATGTTCACATCTTTTTGTTTGTTCATGTGTGAATGCAGGTCATCTTTGGGAGGAGGCTTGCAATCAAAGAGAAAGTGAAAGAAAAGGGATCGACATTAAACGAAGGACTTAAGGTCATGTTTCTGAATCGTGTTTACACCTTTGTATTGCATGAATGTGGGGTTTTGTGTTGGGAGAACAAGAAAGAGTAGAAGACTTTGAAATGGTCATTTTCTGCATGCATGATTAGATTCCTTAAATTCTAAGTCCGTAGGAGGGATTCCCACCCACAACAGAATTGACCACCATACTGGGGATCTCTAGAGTTTTCTGGGAGTCCTTTTTGGGTATTTTTAATTTTTTTTTTTCATTTCTTGTTTTTAGAGTTTCCGCAAAAGTATGAGCTAGTAGGGATTCTGGTCTTCCATACCAGTTCTTCCTGCTTTCTTTGCTTGGCTGCATTTTCTTTTACAGGAGTCATAGAGGTACAAATGGCATGCACAAGGCCTACATGCGTGTACCTGTGCCCTACCTTCACACAACCCACGTTCACACGCTAGCTGATTAAGTGTCAGTCGCATGTATGATTTCAAAAAATTTCTTTTACAGAGGCAGTCATCCTCTCCCCTGTCAGAAGTGAACCTTCTCAGGGGTTTTCTGGAACTCATTCTAGTCTCTATTTTTTGCAGTTTGTAGCTTAGGTTTCACCTCAAATTTGTTTTGTTATATGAAATTTTCCTTGAATTGTTTTCTTTTTTCTATCAAAGTAAGTTTCTAAGTCTTCAAGAGATTCTGGTTCTCAATACCAGTAGTCTCTACCAGTGTTTGATTGCTTGTTTTTTCATTTTGGAAGAGTTGCAGAGGTACACACGACCTGTATAAGTCCTACATGCATGTACACATACTTTGACCTTACACAACTTGTGTGCACACGCTGGCTGTTGAACTATCAATAGCATGCTTGTTGAGAAAATTATTTTTTAAGGAGAGGCAATCGTCCTTTTCCTTGTCAAGAGTTATACCTCTTAGGGTTCTTGGTCTCTGTCATAGCAATCAACAAATTAGGTCTGATCACACCAATATCTTTCTTTTTCGTTAAAAGGTATTCCTCTAAAATTTTATTTCATAGGGTTTTTAGACAAGTGTGAGAGATTGCTTTCATCATCTAGTGTGTTATTGTTAGTAACTCTTTGCGATCTTCACTTAGGCCAAAATTTTTCTTGGTCTTTACTTGTCGTCATTTTTCCTTTTTGCTTTACGAGTATTAAATAAAAAAAACTGTTTTATTTGATTTGGTTAAGTAGTTGTTGGTTTGCATAAATAACCAGGAAAAGTTTTTCTTTCATAAGTTTTTGGCTGTTTACTTAGGACAATAAGTAGCTCGTAGTCGAGCGAAATACTGTTTTGAGTTTGTTGTTCAAAGATTTTAGAAAAAAAAATTTAGTTTGAAAAGTTGACTAAGAATTGTGTCAAGAAGAAGTTATTTTGTTTCCATATTTCTGTTTATCTTTTCTTTCATCTCTCAAAACATCACTAATTTCACTTTCATAACCTTTGAATTAAGACAAGCCATAAAAAATTAACGATTAATTAAAATCAACTAGACTTTATGTTTGTAGGGTCCATCAACTAGTCTAGGCTAGAGCCTTGATTTAGGTTGGAGAGGAAACTCTTCAAGGATGCAAAACATACATAAGTGTCTGTACTAGGGAGTGTTAAAAGTCCAGTATCATGAAAGTTATCCGAGAGCCCCTCTAACACAGGGGATAAACACGAGGTCACATGCGGAAAGGTAGTAGAGATAACCCCTCCAAAGCCGAACAAATCGCAGTGGAGAACACATATAGAGGGCTTGTCTTGGGATTCCGTCGATTGCATTTGCCACAGAGCTTCGTGGGTATTGAATCCATTCAAGGTCCTCATTTTTCTTCCACACCACTTGATTTCAATACCCTTGACAGGTTTCGGGCTTGATACCTTGCTCATTGTGGTCTACCCGACTGTCAACTGTACCCGCCTGGTGACTGTTCGTGTGCTGGAAACCTAGCTGCCTATCTTTTTTAGAGACATACACAGGTGACTGTGGGGGTATACCACAGTTCCTAGGATAGACATTGGGCCACGCTTTACAGAGTATACCTGGAGGGTGCTTCCATTTTCGAGTTTCACTTGCATCAGTAAGTTGCTCTAGTGTTGGTTGTTGTAACTGTTCTTCCAACTAGTTTAGTGTTTGCTTGTTTTATCTTGTAGGGAATTTTTCTAGTGTCTGTTGTTTTTGAATGAATAGAAATCCCTAGTGTGTCTTTGATATTCTTACACAATGGAGGATCGTGAAATCTGCCAATCACAAAGGCTTCTGGGCTTGCCACCGGTTACACTAGAGCCACCCCCGCCACTGCTAAGGCGAAAGATAGACCAACAAGGGTCTTTTGAAGTGACGAAGTCATAGGAAATTGTGCCCAACCAACATCCAGAGAAACCAACCATTTCAGACTTTGGAGTGGAATCTATTGGTCCATATGAAACTCCAACCACTTATCTTTCGGCACCCATCATCATACAGATTTATCCTTACGAGTGCCAGATAGTGTCGCATGCAGCAATGGAAACAAACGTTGCCACTTCTTCTAGGAATTCTCTTATTCCCACTACGACTGTCACCACAGGGGGTGTTCCACCTCCTAACCCATCATTGCCAGTTCGATCCATCATTGTCTTGAATGCCTCTACCTCGAGCAGTGGTCTGATCCCATCTTTGGTGGTGACCACTGCTCCTTTCACACAGAGTGCAACAAGCCCTCTGTTCTCATACGAGATGCCTAGCTCAGGTACAAGACCTGTACTCTCCTACTCCACTTTACAAACTTTAGGTCTAGGGGTAGGGATCTCTAACACTCCTCTGCAAGGACCCATGGGGGTCACTTCAGCTCCCTTTAATGCTTTCCCTTACGGGGGAGGTCAGATACCTCCTTCGTCCCCTTCGCTCAGCGATTCCCACTAGCAATCCACTGGGCCAAACACACACCATAGTTCCTTTGGAGTAGGGAGTCAAGGAACACCTTCTCATAATATGCTGGTAGGTTTGACACAATTTTATTTGTTTGGTGTGTTTGGTAACAATGCTTTCTCGTCAGCTTCTTTCCCGACTGGAGGCAACCTTGGTTACGGACAACCTAATCCTATGCAGGGTACTATTCCTGCATAGGGGGCAAACCCAAGAACTTCTTCCGCATTAGGACCTTGGAATTCTTGGCAAGGATCAGTTCCTTGATCAGGAATGTCGATTGAGGGAAACTCTTTTTACAACCAATGGAACCTAGGGAAAGGTGCAGTACCTATGCCCATAGGATTGGCATGGGGAAACCTTTCCCAAAGTCATCCAAATGTAATGCACGCCCAACCATCTACATCCTATTTCACGAATCAGCCAACACTGGTCATGACCATGGTTTTTACGAGAACCTAGGCCAACAACCCAACTTTTCCTAGCAACTTGGTACCAGTCAAACTCCAGGCCCCTTTTTCCATGGTTATCACCAACAACCCAAACTACCTTTCCTAGCAACCTTGCATTTTCCAGACTTAACAAGGTTGTTAAATGACCGTATCTGTCATAATCTGTGTTGGCCCCCTATGCTGATGAAGTTTCCTTCGGACATACCAAATTTCGAAGCCAAGCCTAATGAAGATCCAAAAGATCATGTGACTACTTTTCACCTTTGGTGCTCATCTAATTCGTTGAAAGATGACTCTGTACAATTGCGATTGTTTCAACGTACTGTCATTGGGAGTGCCGTGAAATGGTACATTGAGCTCAATTGCTCAAGATACTCTTCCTTCGATGAATTGGCAATGGATTTCCTAAACCATTTCCAATTACCTGTGAGATACGACGCTGGCACATAATTGCTAGCCAATTTCGAACAGACAAAAGTGGACCATATCTTTGATCACATCTGAGAATAGAGATGCCGAAAGAGTTTGATTAAGGTTCCAGTCCCACCAACATTCCTACTTGAGTGGTTCCTTAAGTATTTGGTCCTACAGTTATCCAAAGACATCGCAATGTCGAGAGTGTTTTCCGAAGAAGATGCAATCATGAGAGCTCAACAACTTGAGCTAATTTACTCTCAGTCTGGTCTACTGTACGAGATCTTTTCAGATGCACCACAATCCATACTTGATAAAACTAGACAAAGAGTTGGACCACATGCCAATGGTATTGTTGGTTCAGCACAAACCAAGCCCGCTGAAAAATTGATGAAACAATTGCAGCAATTGTCCATACAACACACAACAACCAGCCAAACAACTATTTCGGCTACTTCCCCTACCCAAACGTCAGATGTACACAACGTGCAATCGACAAATCCAAAGGCCACCCAACATCCTGATGGAAAGAAGAAACAACATAAGAAGGTTAAGGGGGATAATAAACTCACTAATAATGTTGGCGGGGAAACACTGAAAAAAGGAAAGCAAAGTATCTGTGTAACCTATGTGTGGAAGACCACCTGACTCATCAGTGCCCTCAGCTTGTGGAGGCAAAAATGTTATTGTCACAGTAGCTTCTTGCTTTGTTAATGAACCCATTTCAACATAGGCAAAATCTAACCCAAGCCTCTACAAGCATGGATGGGGGCAGTCAAGGATCCCCTCCACCTGCGAATAATCCTGCATCCGCGAATGTGTATATGATGAAAGGTGATGCCTATATATCGACTAGAGCACATGACTACAGTAATCCAAGTACCTATAAGAAAGGTAAATAATCTGAAATCCCATCTCTTTGTCTTCATATTGAGAAGACATTGGGTGAAACCATGACACGCATCCCAAAAGGTGCGCTCAAAAAAGCTTCGCATAACCCAAACGCAAGGGCCAACCAAAACTACTATATTGTGGAGGATTTGTCTCAAACCCCTTGTGCGATGTTGGCTTTGGAAGTCCTCCAGATCTTTCCTTCCTAGAGAAAGGGTCTGTTAGCTTCCTTAAGATCTGTCGAGACTTGTAACCTGGGTACAATCATGCTTGATACGACTAACTTAAAACCTCGTCTTCCTTACCACGTAGCATTCCAGATAGTAGTGGCTTATTCCACGAAAATTTTTACTCGAAACATTTTCCGCACGATGGTTGATGAGGGTGCCTCGACGTGCGTAATGTCTTTGGCATGTTGGAAGGCCATTGGACAACACGCTTTTTCTCCGTCACCTACTCTTCTCACCTCTTTTGACAGTCATTCATTCCGACCACATGGCATCATCCCTTCTTTCCCCATGCAGTTAGGGGGGAAAACCATGTGTTTCAAGGTTGAAGTAGTTGATGCCTCACTCGACTACAATATCTTGTTAGGAAGGAGTTATACCTATGCCATGCAAGTAGTGGTCACGATAGTTTTCTGGGTCTTGTTGTTTCCACACAAGGGTCGGGTCGTGACCATTGATCAATTGTCTTTCTCCCGTTCTGACCCTTCATTGGGGGCATTTGCGGTCCCAATGATTGATAACCCTCATCTCGAAATCATCAACATAGGGGTTGGGTTGTGCCCACCTTTGATGGGTACGTTCAATTACCTACCTTCTTAGGGCGATGCTAAGTTCATATCAGACCACCATAAGGTTGAGATTTTCCAAGTTTCGTTGTTTTGCATGAATTACTTCAAAGATCTGTGGATTCTTCCTTCCCCATCGTCCATGATGGAAGGGACAGGGCACCATGGTATGGCCATGCCCTTGTCCACGTAATAAGTTGCATACTCTTTAGTTCAACAAGCTTCCGTCGACCCTAATTCGACTCCCGCACAAGAGTTAGATCTGATTCTGGAGCCTATTTGGGCTCAAGGGTCCCTCCCTGACACAAGTTCTTTAGACTTAGTCTTACCCTCAGATGAAGCAATCATTGAAGCAATGACTAGTCTGGAAAAACCCTGGGACAATCCCCATCACAGATCTTACTTCCTCCCAGAGTTAAGTAGAATCGAAGTAGGGGAATTCACTTTGACTATGACTGGAGATAGGTCTTTTCCTATCAATCCTTTGGCTACACATGTTGTTTACGCTGAAGGTAATATGGAAACCATTTTTGAAACCATACCCATAAATATCTCCAAAACCCTTAGCATCATGGAGAATGTTTTCATCAGAGTCAACTGTTCCCCCAAAGAGATTATAATCTACATGGATTTATTTAAAGAATTATGTGATGTATTTGCTTGGTATTACGAGGAAATGCTAGGCATCAATCCAAAAATTGTCAAACACGAAATCATGACTTATCTTGACGCTAAGACGGTTTGGTAGAATCTTCGTCTGGTTAATCCTAGGAATGAAACAACCATTAAGATTGAAGTAGAAAAACTGCTCAAGGCAAGTTTTATCTATCCTGTCCATTTGAACCAATGGGTGTCAAAACCTGTGCTGGTTGACAAAAAATAGGGTATGATTTGCGTATGTACGAACTTCTGTGATTTTAACAAAGCCTCTCCAAAAGATAATTTCCCCACACCATTTATTGACTAGATCTTTGATGAATGTGCAGGCTGCGAGGCCTTTTCTTTCATGTATGGGTTTTCGGGATACAATCAAATACATATCAAACCGGAAGACCAACACAAAACAATGTTCATTTGTCCATGGGGTACATTCGCTTATCGTAAGATGCTTTTTGGTCTAAAAAATGCTAGAGCTACCTTTCAGCGGGCCATGTCTTTTTATTTCCACGACCTCAAACATATAGTCGAGCCCTACCTAGATGATTTAGCGTCACGATCTCGTAAGACAATTGATCATCCCACACACCTCCGACTTATCTTTGAGTGATGTCGCTACTTCCGAATTCATTTGAATCCAAACAAGTGTAGCTTTTTCATAACGTCCGACCATCTTCTTTCTTTCATCATTTTGACAATAGGGATCATGCTCGATCCTCTCAAGGTTGAGGCAATAGTTCAGTTGCCTCCCCCATGCACAATCCTTCAGCTTTAGAGTTTCCAAGGTAAAGAGAAATTTTTACGTCATTTCATCGCAAATTATGTCAACATCACAAAGGGATTTATGCGTTTACTAAAGAAAGACGTTCCTTTTCATTGGGATGCATTCGCTCAACACTCTTTCAATGCGTTAAAACACGCCCTCGTGACTACCCCTCTGCTTCGGCCACTTGATTATAATAAAGATTTCTTATTTTACTTGGTTGTCGTATAGTCGACCATCCGAATGGTCTTAGTTCAGGAAGATGACTTGCTCTCAGAATATGTGATTTATTACTTGAGTTGAGGTATGGTTGGACTAGAACTCAATTATTTCCATATTGAAAAATTGGCGTTGGCTGTAGTTCATGTTGTTCAACGGTTCCATCATTATATTTTGTTTCGCAAGACCACCGTCATTGCCATTGTGAATCCATTTCAATACGTATTAACATGACGTGTCATTGGCGGAAAGATCAGTAGATGGATATTTTTCCTCCAGGAATTTGACTTAGATTTTGTTTTGGTGAAATCCAAAAAGTCCTTGGTCTTTGCGGAACTCATCTCGGAACTTCCGGTCGAATATGGTGATGTTATGTCTGAAGAGTCACCTATTAGAGGAGATATGGTTTTGATCGCATATTCAGATCCCTAGTATGGAGATATACTTGTCTATCTCCAGAATTTGAAGTGCCCTGCCTCTGCTTCTTGCGATGAGCATCGTTGTATATGCCATCAAGCTAAGAACTATCTCAAACTCGAAGACACGTTGTATCACCAAGGTGTAGATTGCATCCTGCGCCAATGTCTCACTCATGAAGAAGTTATCGGGCTTAACAATTTCCATAATAGAGCATGTGGTGGTCATTTGTCTGAGTTGGAAACAACCCAAAATATTTTACGAGTCGGTTACTTCTGGCCAACGTTAATCAAAGATTGTATCTAATTGGTCAAGAAGTGCCACCTATGTCAGATCTTCTCTTGTAAGATGAAGGCACATCTCACTCCCATGTTTCCTGTCATCACAGTTGGTCCCTCCACCAAGTGGGGGATTGATTACACTACATGAAACCCTCATTCAACAAGGGGGCACTGTTATATCATTGTAGCCATCGACTACTTCACAAAGTGGGTCAAAGCTATGCCAACATTTAAAGATGATGGAGAGACTGCAACTCTCTTTTTGTTTAACCAAATTATAGCAAGGTTCGACGTCCCAAGAGAGATTTTCACTGACCATGGAAGTCACTTTCAGAACATAATGATGACCAAGTTAACATCAAATCTTGGGTTGAGGCAAGAACACTCGTCACCCTACTACCCTCAAGCGAATGGTCAAGTGGAAGTTTTAAATAAATCTCTTAAAACCATTCTACAGTGAACGATCAATTCAGCCAAGTCAAATTGGAATTTGATGTTATACTCGACATTATGGGGCTACCAAACGTCTGTTAAGACTGCAATTGGTTTCTCACCTTTTTAGCTCATTTACAGGTTGGAAATAGTCTTGCCTATCGAGTGTCAGATCCCATCTCTAAATTTGTTAGTACAGTTATTACCTGACACTTCACCTCTTGAAGAGCGTTTATTATACCTCGGACAACTCAATGAGTAGTGTCATGATGCGGCCTTGGTCAACGAGGCTCACAAGCAAAAAGTTAAGTGTCAATATGATCAGTTTGTTTGTCCTCGAATTTTCTCGGAAGGCGACCTTGTCCTAGTCTACGATCAAGACAAGGACCCCCTGGGGGCAGGCAAGTTTAAACACATGTGGTTCAGACCTTTCATTATAAAAGAGGTTCTAAAAAAAGGCACTTATCGTTTGGTATATTTTGAGGGAAATGTGTTGGTGGAGCCTAGAAATGGGCTCTACCTCAAGAAGTATTACTCATAGGTAGGTCACCTTAGGTAAGTTTTTGTAACATATGTATAGTTCCTGTACATTTGTGTTTTAGTTTCACCCCCTTTTTAGTTTTATGGACATGTTGTTTTGATGTCATCTTTTTCATTGTGGAAGATGTCAAGTGAATTAGAGGTGTTCGTTGGGTTTGCAGACGATGCTAGCCGATACACTCAGAGGCTTTCTTTTGTTGCTTGGGTAATATACACAACTCAAGGCCAGTTGTTATCTTTAGGAGGTATCTGTTTAGGTGACACCACAAACAAAGTTGTCGAATACAATGCAGTTCTAGTGTTTCTATGTGACGCTTTGTCACATGGTATTTCCCACCTCTGGGTATATTTAGATGCTTAGTTGGTTGTGTCTTAATTAAATGGAGTTTACCATGTTTATGATCCTACTCTACACCGACGGTTCCTTAGGGTACATCTCTTAGAACAAAGATTTTATTACATTACGTATATAAATGTTCCTAGGAGATTGAATCAAGTTACAGACGCCCTAGCTAATCATGTATTAAATTGGCATATTGCACACATGCAAAGAAAAATACACACAGGCACATGTAAAATACATTTGTAAACTAGATGTATTCCATAAAACACAAAAAGAAACATAAAAATCCATATATAATATCAAAAACATTAGAGTACATATGTGGGCACAAGCGCCTCAAAAATACAACCAGTAACGAGTCATAAGGCTTATTCCCTCAAAAAATAACAAGTAGTGTCCTCGACATGTGAAAAGTACACCCTAACTAAGGACGGGGTCTGTGGGCCCTGTTGTAATGATCAACGACGTTTTCCAAACGTTGAAAAAGCCGGACCCACATCTGTGGTGCCCCCACTACGTGAGGCTGCATAGATGGTGGCAGATCCTCAATCTCTGCCATGGGGACTGTGCGAGTGAGCGAGGTAAAATTTTGATCTACTTGTCTTAGAAATATCTCAGCCTTACTGGATGGAAGCTATATTGCTGCTGCTGGCCCCCCTATGACAGTGGGTGCGGCCTCTGGCAAAGGACATCGCCTATTCCTCGCATAATCTGCTGGTCGCACTGGCCCCACATCTACACATAATAGACACATATCTGTCCAATTCTCTGGTATAACACAAATTATATATATAAAAAAAACAAAAAAGAAAGCCTACCCATCTCTTCTCACTCCTCGTCGGGAGGTACTAGTGTCTCAGGATCTCTTGAGAAGTCAATCCCAGCATAGGGGTAATCCTCTATGACCGGGATCTATCGTGATAACCAAGAAAAAAAGTTGTCATCACAGGCCTCAATGGTCCCCCCCCCGATCCCGACAACAACACCGCTCATCTTCATAATGCGGGAAGAGAGGCCTGGTGCCCTTGTACCACCTCTCGAGGGTTGAAACTAGGCACTCTTTCAAAGAAGAAAGAGCAAGGAATCGTTCCAAACATGAAGTTCCTCTTATTCTGCAATCGACAATATATTAGTTGCCTCTTCATACAATCTAGTAATGTGGTGCTCCAGTCAAAAATTTGTGCATTTAAGAACTGAACTACACAATTCATTTGTGCATGGGAAGCCTGATGCAAAGTCATAGACCTAGTAATCTTCTCGATGAGAAACACTATCACTTGCAGTGATAAGTCTAAGATATTTCTTATCGGTACTTGCGAGCTTATTCTGTCTGTACCTGCCTCACAATGGAGTTCAATCAACTCCGATATGTTGTGAGGCCCGGAGGGAAAAGTATGAAAATTGACTGGTTCCCCTCTCCCGGAGAGGCCAGTCAGAAAGTATATATCTTCTGTCATTGGAACCAATGACTGCCCCTCTAGCATAAAGGCCTATGCATCGAGATGCCAATAATCAACCAAGGCATTCAATAGCCTAGGTTGTGCTCACATGAAAGGACATACAAATTTTTTTAACAACCCACATTGCATTAATGTAGCAACAACATTAGGGTCCTCCCCAACCAATGCACTAATACCCTCATGTTCTCTTTCCCTCCAGTGAACATACATCCTACAAAAAACCCAGTTCAGGGGGTTAACTCTTGTTTTTTTTAGTTTTTTACATTAAATGAAGGGTCCATGTGGGCTGTAATGCTGACAGTAGCGTGTACATGCGTGGAGTTTTTCCTCTTCCCACGTGTACACTCGGGCTGTCATAAGACAACCCACGTGGACTTAGGGCCGACCTTCTAAAAGGCCAATGCCCCTCCAAAAAATGAATTTAAATGCATAAAGAAATAATTAAATTGCAAGAGGGGGTAGTAATTATTTACTTGATCCAATCGGAAGCTCGTTCTGTCCACTAAATCTCCCAGAATCAACTCTCTTAATGAAGGGGTGTTTTTGGCTCCACAGTCAATTTCTCAGTTAACAATGGTGATAATGAGTTGCTAGCTTCTATTTATAGACATTTTGGCCTCTTTTTGTCATTTTTTATACCCTTTTGTCATTTTTTCTAAACTAAAAATCATTTAGCATGGTTCAGGAGTTTTCTTTGGATTGTCACAAGAAGTGTTACTTTGGGCATTTGGAAACTTTTTGGAGATTTGGGTCGTTTTGAAGGTCCTTTGGTAAAAAGTCATTTTTTCAACTCGTTGCATTTAAGTTAGGATTCCACCTCTACTTCCTGCATCTTGTTGTCTTTTCTGCTTTGCCATAGGATCGATCCCACCAAATTGTGACACAAAACCATCATTGTTTCTTTAGAACTATCGTAATTTAGTGGTAGAGCCTACCCTAACATGGATGCCCTAGGTAGATCTTGGCTACATTTTGGTGTCCATGCTGTCACTAACAACTATCGGCTCGGGAGTCCTTATTAGTTTTTTCTTATTACGAGTTTGAGCCTCATTTGCATGATTCCTTATCACTCTTGGCCTCACCCTCGGGACTCCCAAAACATAACGGGTCTTCTTTTAAGCCCTTTTCAGACCCTCTAAACATGAAAAGATTGCTGAGCGATCTTGTGGCCTTTCACGCTCGCTAAACTGGAATTTGAAGTCACATATTTCCGGTGGTAGTTTACCCCTTTTTCTGTCCGTATGGTCAACTGTACGAACAAAGGTATACTTTAGGGGCCTCGGTTCTCTAGAAGAGTATCCTCAGGTATAATTTTACCCCTTTTTTGGGCCCGAGGGACTAAATTTATGAAAACGGAACCCCCACAAAGTCCATGGTTAAATCTCTTTTCAGACTCCCTAAAATTGAAAATATCACCGAGTGACCTTGTTCCTTCACACTCATTAAAATGGTCCTGAAGAACATCCCATACGGAGTCCATAGTTAAGCTCTTTTCAGACTCCTTAAAAATGAAAAGATTGCCGAGTGATCTTGTCTTTATCACACTCGTTAAAATGGTTTTGAATAGACATATTTTCGGTGCTAATTTACCCCTTTTTCAAACTGACTAGACTACTTTCGAAAAAGGTACCACAATGGAGTCTCCTTTTACGTTTTTTCAGACTCTCTAAACATGAAAAATGACTGATCTTACCTTCCCTGAGATTGTTAAAATTACATTGAAGGATGTTACCATTGTGTGTCTTATTAATAACATTTGCATACCCGCATATTTGGCCTAATGTCGGCTCCATGTTGCTCTCAACTGAACCATCTAAATCATGCCTTATACGCAAGCCCTGTAGCACTTTACCTTTTCATCTTGACACCTTTGGCCCCAGGAAGGATTTTTTTGAGTGTCTTTGCTCTAAAAATCAGTCTTGTCCTTGCACCTAGAACTAGTATGTTTGTGACACTTTTTCCTCCTTTGTAACGTAGCATGCTTTTATTCTTTTTTATTGAAAAAGACAAAAAAAAAAAAAACTCAAATATACCCCCAAAAGAGGAAGGGAAAAGTATTTTCTTTTTATTGGCGGCACAATGAGTCACCCTTGGACAAAGTACATCCTTCCATTTTTTAGTCAATCTCTAGGATGTAATATGACCTTAGGAAGTTGTTCTCGCTGCATAGAGTTGTGTCCTCCTCTGTTTGGTTATTATTCCAAACATATGGAGAGTTTGTTGATACTGAGAGGAGGGTGAATCAATATCAAGTACAATTTAAAACCTTTTTCAACTTATACTTAAAGCATTCAATTATATCCAATNGAGGAAGATACAATCCTCCAATATGAAGAGAGAGTTGAACTCTCCATCCTTGCCCCTTCCTGCCACCCAAGAATATATGAGAGATAATAAAACTTTACATTAAATCATCACCATCAACCAATCATCACATAGAACCTAATAATGCTTCCTGAGACTTCTTCAATTTCTGCAATTCTTCAATTCTTGGAGTACAATGATCCTATAGATAACATTACTCAATGTATTCTCTAAAACTCCAATTTTCACTCCTAGGATCCTCCCCAAAAAGAGGTTATAGAAAGAATGGTAGACTTTATTCAATTCTGGTCTATTCAGGAGAGTGAACTTGCACATAATGCCTCACGCTCAATAATTAACATCCGATTCTGAAACTCTTACAAAAGAAACTACAGTCCGTACTATTTCGAATGAAATTTTTCCCAGTTCATTTGGATTCTTGATGAATAAATTATGATTTTTTTACTCGGAACACCTGTTTATTGACTAGCTTCAGTACTGGTCACAAACCCTATCTTCCACAGAGTGTATCTCCATAATTATAATGAATCAAGAGATGAAACTTTTACCAGAGGTACCTTGATATGACTTCTCAATACCATAGTGATTTCACCATCTGAATCATTATATAAAAACACTTATAGTAAAAATGGTAAGATAATCTGAAAATAACATACCTTAGAACACATCACCAAAAGACTTCATCCTCCCTTGAAATCCGACCTTCTTTTCTTCTTATTACCTTTGAAATTCGACTTGTATCAAATGAATGTATAAT
>SNQJ01S0000315.1:6797-17503 GCA_010110895.2 Picea sitchensis
AAATAGTTTTCAGCCATTGAAAAAAGAAGATATAGCCTAGCCGTTGCTACACTTTTCTTTCTTTTTTCTGAGATAGCGTTGAAGTTACAAGTTGAAAAGAGGAGACGTCCTAGGCCTAGAGTGCCTACACCTGGGGTTTCACCTTCTAGGGTTTGAAGGCCTTTCCATTACAACACTTTCTCCCTTAAATTTGTATTTTGAGCTAGCCATTTTCGCCAAGATCATTTAGAGAAGGAGGAAAGAGCATGAGGCCTTGCTTAAGCAACATCGGAGTGAGCCTCTTTCCCCTAGGGTTTTGATTCTAGGGCCCTGCCTTTGTAGCACCATAGAACCCTAACTTCTAGTCTCTAATGATTTCATCCTCCCGAGATCTTGTGCCCTTTCTTTTGACTCCATATACCCTAAGGCACTGGTTAGATCTCCAACGTTGAGCCTCTAGTGTACCAACTACCTTTAAACTTCAATTTCTGAAACCCTAACTAACTAACCCTAACATTGCTAACCTAGGCTGATGTCATAGTTGACGCAGCAAGATTTTGACTCTAATAAGCAATTGAGTGATGAGATCAGGAATTTATTGAGCAAATTATTGATTGGATATACTGTTGGCTTAGTCATCTCAATAGATATTGATGAATTGATAATCTTTCACAAGCTAATTAACAAAACGTTGACTTTATCTTGTATCTATTGCATTGATTATTATATGAGATCAGATAGTTATAGAAGTACTAACCCTTTGAGTTATAGCCTGCAAATATATATATTCTATTTCTATTGTCTTGTTCCAGGCAGGTGTTTTCAACAGGGCATACACTTCGTTTATTGGCTGATTAGCCGGACTATCTGACACTGGTGGCAACCTGTGAGGATGGAACTCTTAAAACTTGACCTTATACCTTCTGCCTCTTCAAACCCCAGGTTACCAGGGACGTCTCCCCTGGGGTAACCTCTCTAAACAAAATGAACCTCCCCATTGTGGTGACATTGGGTGGGGAAGGTTCTTGTTTTGCCAGTTTGACCTTTATCTTTTAGATTTTCAACCTAAACTACAAACTGTGTGATAACATTTTGGTGTCGTTGCTAGGGAACACTCAGTCAATCTTTCTCAATGACAAATCCTTTGGTAAGCCTTGCCTCAAAGGCCTTTTCTCTTACAAGATTACCTGGCAAATCCACTAATACTTTATTCCCCTATTCTTTGATAGTTTTAGGAAAACTATCGGGCGACTCCACAAACCAAAAGGAGATTCAATAATCCTCCTTTAGATTTTGGAAGGAAGCCTCCTGCAAATTCACCTGTTGTCAAGTCACTTTTTGGAAAGAGACTTCCTTTAAACATGTCTACTTCTCAGACCGGTACTACAAACCCAGTGAATAGTCAAAGACAATGGTCATCAACTTTGTTCAAGCCATTAGACATGTCAGACATACCTGGTTACCCTAGGAAAATGCCACCCAAATATGAAAAGTGGTTGCCTAAGTTTACCGACACTGATGCCACTAGTGTCGAAGAGCACATGAGTAACTTTTGGGCATTTTTCCAGCTCACCCGATTAGTGATGATGTTGAGGGCTTAGTTATGAAGTTATTCTCTGCTACCCTTTATGATGTTGCAAGACGTTGGTATCTTGGCCTTCCCGATGGAAGCATCAAAACCATGGATATACTTGAGAAAATATTCCTCAGAAGGTGGAGTATCAAAGAAGACCCGAACATGATGCTCACTCGACTAAATAGCCTTGCCAAGCATGAGAATGAGTCTATTCGAGAATTCCATACTAGATTCGAAGAATTACTCCAACGAATTCCCCCAAGCCATCATCCGAAAGATAATTATCTTGTTCACATTTATACTAGATCTTTCAGTGGCCAACTAGGGTATCTCCTTAGAGACAAGGACCCTCAATCCATTTAAGAAGCCCAAGAGCTCGCAACCAAGATAGAAGGAAATCTCCTTTCATCCAAGATTAAGCCCTTTGCTAACCCTAGGGGGAGAATATACACCAAGCAAAAAGTGGTATACAATGTTGAGCCTACTTCGGATCAGTATCAGTAAGCTACAAGATTTCGTAGATAGTATCATGAAGAATCGGGAAGAAATGATGAACCAGATCGTTAGAATTGAAAAGTCTCAGACCCAGGCACCTAGACCTCCATTCAAAGGGAAATTCCAGAAAGGGAACCAAACCTACAAGCCAAAGAATGAAAATGAAGTTCCAAATACTCTAGCCCCTACAAATATCGTCGATGAAAATCCTTGGTGCCTGGAATGTAGTGAAGAACATTGGGAGAATGAGTGTCCTTATAATGCCAACTAGCAACAAGTCAACAATTTGGACTGCTTTACGAGTTTCCCTCAAATAAATATCATTGATATAGAGCATCAGCAAGCCCTGAAGGAAGCAACTAGAGCAGCAAGACTAGCAATAATTAACAACTTGGACCAGGAATCACGAGAAAAGCTTAAAAATCAAGAGGTCCAAGTGTAGTGAAGGAAGAATCCAAGACAACCTACCACTGATCAATCAAAGTCTCCTGAGGTTCTTCCTCCCAAGACATCTAATACTGATAAGGTCATCCTTGACTTTGACTTTGAAGGAGCCTTGTCGAAGATGCATGTAAACATTCCCTTAAAGGAAGCCATTAAAATCCCCTCTATTAAAGAACGCTTTAATACCTTCTTTTCGGGAATGGATGAGGCTATGGATCCCCCAATTATGTTGCAAGCTGATCACTTCGGGATCCAATATGGTGAAAATCCACCCTTCTTCATTACTCTTATGATGAATAATAAATACCTTAACAATTGTATGCTGGATACAGGTGCTGGTGAAAATATGATGTCTCTTAAAGTCATGCATCAGATGGGCCTGAAGGTAACCAGGCCTTACATAAATGTGTGTGGGTTTGAATCCAAAGCAATACCCACACATGGTGTAGTTGAAAATGTCGAAGTGCAATTGAAAGATTTCCCCGAGAAGACCATCCACATAGATATTATAGTTGTTGATGTCCCAGATGTGTGGGGAATGCTACTGTCTAGGAAGTTTGGTGCAATGATAGGTGGGTCCTTTGAAATGGATCTCACCTTTTTGTGGTTGCCTTTGAAAGATGGAACAATTGGACGTTTACTCAATGTTTCAATAACTGGAAACCATGTACAAGATGTCGTTCCTTTTGAAAATGAAGCATAGAAAGATGTGATACAGACTCTTCAAGAATATTCTCCAGAAGATATGCCATTTACAATAGAAGAAGATTTTGACCAGATTGAGTGGCCCAAGAAAGAAGAATACCAGCAACTCCTAGATCAGTTTCAGAACAAAGAGGTAGGAATGGTGAAAATACTAAAAAGAAAAAAGGATGAAGAGGAAGTGAAAATCCATCCATCCCAAGAAGAAGTTTTTGCACCAGAAGCCCACCCACCTCCCTCAGTACAGTACACCAGGGTTGTTCAAGGAACAACCAAACACAATATCCAAAAATAAAAGGAAGGGGAGTTGGTATGGATGTGGGATACTCAGAAAGGAGATCCAACTAATGTAAAAGGAAGTACACAATCATGGCTCGGACCTTTCAAGGTCGGGATGGAATCAGTTGATAACTCATATTATTTGTCCACCTTGGAAGGAAGAAGGCACCCATTACCCATTAGTAGACACCTCCTCAAACCCCACCAAGGTGGTGGGACATGATTGTACGGGTCTACAGGTTCATGCCAAAGTTGTTGAGGTTCTCATGCGCTCTACGGTGAGCACATGTCCCCGAGTTGGAGCCAGATGTTATCCCCGATTTCATGGGATAGCTAGGAGATCATGTCTCGAGGCCCACAGGTCTTAGACATGGAGTACCGAGAGCTGGATTGACCTGAGAATAGCCCTGGAGGGCCCATCCTTCTTCTTCATCAGATTTGTCATGTCAGCAGCAGCAACATCCATCACCATCGGCTTGGACTTGTATTAGAGAAGACACTTGCTCCATGAGGTAATTGGTCCAGGTATCATGGTATGTCTCATTTTTTATCATTATAACTTTTAGATATATGCATCAAGTTCCTTACATTTCTGACAATTGCTTGGATCTTACACTAACCCACTTGATCATTGTTGGGGGGATTAACAGGGTGCCCTAGCAAGCTTGTACCCATAGGTTTTGGTTAGCCACCAAGGGGGATTTGAAGAGCCATTGTCCGCTCCCACCATGATATCATTCTACATCTTGTTTCCTATTCATCCATCTCATTCCCCTAGTCCGGGCATTAGGATGACCTATTTGAGGGGTTACACTTTGTCCTGTGGGAAGAAGGGGCTAAAGGCCCAGGAGGTAAAAGCAGCTGGTAAAATATAAAATCCATAGGAAATAAAACCTAGAGATGCTTCGCCCAGGGATCCCCGAGAAGGCAATAAAAAGCCTCTCGATAAGAAACAGAGGGGACCCAGAGAAAAATAATAAAACAAGACCTAACCAAGAGGATGGGAGGTCTCATCATGAGCTGGCCCATTATGTTCATAGGTATCTAGCAGTATGACATTACCATTATCTGGTCACCACGCCAGGGCAATGACCCTTGGTTGCATGGCTAAGGGAAAGGGGGTCTCATCACGAGCCAGCCTTATCATTTCTGTGAAAATACTCGTGGGTAACACTGTCAACTCTGGTCACCATGCCAAGGCAGTGTCCTCTAGTCATACCTTGAAGCAAAAAGGAAAGAAAAAGTAATAAATAAAGAAAGAATAAAGGCAGATAAGGGGCTTGGAAAGAACTGCATCCATGACAGGTACAGTTTGCCTCCTACAAAGGCACCTACGGATAATACCTACCCTTGGTCTTCACTGTTTCTGGACATCCTTCGATCATACCACCTCGTATTACATGGCTTGAATGATGTCCATTGGAAACTTTCCTCTCCTTATGGGTTTTGGCCCAATAGGTTACCTTGTCTTTTTCTTCATCTTTGTATAGTAGATTTGTGTAATATCTTTGAGCTATTAGAGGATATGCTAGGGGTCTTATGCATGTATTTGATAAAATTAATGACGAAATGTGATTGACATTGCTATGATCCCGAGGACTAATGAGCCCATGGAGGGCGAAGTTTTTGATGTGCAGGACCATACCCGACAGACAGGTACTAGTGGACCGGTACACATGGGGAGATGATTAGCTCGGACCTCCATGGGGATGAAGATCCCATCAGATGGTTGTTGGGATGGCAGAGATAGGACAGTGACGTGATGAGCCTTTTCACATGAAGAAAAGAAGGACATTCCACCTAGGAGACTTTGGCTGAGCCTAGCCTAGGGGGGATGACCCACTTCAGATGGAACGTTTTCCTCTTGATGGACAGGACATCACCCAGGAGATCTAGACGTTATCTTGAGCATGTGGCAGCTTGGAGGAGACCTAAAAGGGCTAACGCCTGACTTCTGGATGCTGAACTAGCCCAAAAAGGGCCAACGTCTCCCTCGGGAGGGCTTGACGTCCCACCTTTTGCTCATTTTGTGTCTTTTACTTAGCAGTTAATGTAAAAACAGTTTAATTTTTGTAGTCATCCTTGTCAGCTGTTTTAATGACCTATTCTCTAAATTAAAGGTCATTGAATGATATATATTGAGGATGTTTTCCCCTTATTTGGATATAACACAACTCACAATCTTGTGAGATCTGATTTCTTGCGCCATACTAGGGTAAATTTGGTGTTTAAGTGAGGCGCACTTGTTCTTGGAGGATTTTTCTTGGATTTTATGGCATTTCTCTCAAGGAAGGTTTACAACTAGGGTTTTCTTATGCTTTCTTCATGATATGTAAGTGAATTTTTCATGCAAAACTTCTTAAATGAATGGTTGTAGGCTTAATTTCTTACATTTGCTTATTATATTGCTGATCTAAAACCCTAGGCAACAAGCACACAAGTAGGTTATTGTTGCATGTCCCCTTGTTGAGAAATAGTTTTCAGCCATTGAAAAAAGAAGATATAGCCTAGTCGTTGCTACACTTTTCTTTCTTTTTTCTGAGCTAGCGTTGAAGTTACAAGTTGAAAAGAGGAGACGTCCTAGGCCTAGAGTGCCTACACCTGGGGTTTCACCTTCTAGGGTTTGAAGGCCTTTCGATTGCAACACTTTCTCCCTTAAATTTGTATTTTGAGCTAGCCATTTTTTCCAAGATCATTTAGAGAAGGAGGAAAGAGCACGAGGCCTTGCTTAAGCAACACCGGAGTGAGCCTCTTTCCCCTAGGGTTTTGATTCTAGGGCCCTGCCTTTGCAGCACCATAGAACCCTACCTTCTAGTCTCTAATGCTTTCATCCTCCTGAGATCTTGTGCCCTTGATTTTGACTCCATATACCCTAAGGCACTGGTTAGATCTCCAACGTTGAGCCTCTAGTGTACCAACTACCTTTAAACTTCAATTTCTGAAACCCTAACTAACTAACCCTAACGTTGCTAACCTAGGCTAACGTCATAGTTGATGCAACAAGCTTTTGACTCTTATAAGCAATTGAGTGATGACATCAAGAATTTATTGAGAAAATTATTGATTGGATATACTGTTGGCTTAGTCATCTCAGTAGATATTGATGAATTGATAATATTTCATAAGCTAATTAACAAAACGTTGACTTCATCTTGTATCGATTTCATTGCTTATTATATGAGATCATATATTTAAAGAAGTACTAACCCTTTGAGTTATAGCCTGCAAATATATATATTGTATTGCTATTGTCTTGTTCCAGGCAGGTGTTTTCAACATGGCATCCACTTCTTTTATTGGCTGATTAGCCGGACTATCTGACATTGGTGGTAACCTGTGAGGAGGGAACTCTTAAAACTTGACCTTATACCTTATGCCTCTTCAAACCCCAGGTTACCGGGGACGTCTCCCCTGGGGTAACCTCCCTAAATAGAAAGAACCTCCCCATTATGGTGACATTGGGTGGGGAAGGTTCCTCTTTCGCCAGTTTGACCTTTATCTTTTAGCTTTTCATCCTAAACTACAAACTGTGCGATAACAATACCAATTGCAAGGAAACATGAGATATATGTAAGAATTTATATATTATATACTCATTTATTTGTTTTTTTTGTCTGAATAGGAATAGCGTGTATAAATGAACAAGAGTGAATATAGTCACATATCTAGTCAATGGACGTGAATTAACATTGATGGTATAAATAATACCAACAAATTTAAATGTAAAATACAATATTAAAAGTAAAATACAATATTAAAAGTAATATACAATAATGTATATTACAATGGTTGTCCCAGTATCTTCATTTTACTTGAAAAAGGTTTAATCCAAGGCACCCAAGAGTTCGTCTCCATACTTCAAAATTATGTGATCAACTCTGTAGTTACTTTTGTGATCATATTTGTAAAACATTCTATGACATTCTTTTGTTCACCCACCATTCGAAAGTGCTCAGTTTACCATCTTAAATCCATGCTTGGTCTACTGAAGGTGTGCACCTAGGTTTTCTCACAATTCATGGCTTCGTCCACAACTCGACCCTTGCCCTCTGTCAAAAATCACCATTCTACACTGAGGTTGTCTCAATGATGGGGAAATCCATCAAACCCTCACCAAGCTTGTGCCCAGAATGTTTCACCAACAAGTGCTCCACTCCAAACAATATGCCATCTTTATTAATGGTGAAGAGCATAAAATTGTTTCTCAATTTTTTCTTCGATAACACCTGTCACAAACCCATAAGACACCTATTCATATCTTTTGATCATTCACCTCTTGAGGGCATGTGACACCATGAAATTTCTCACTTCTAAGGTGGAATTTATCCATTCTATTTGTCTCAGGTCTCCCACAACTAAAAATTCTATCGGAAGTTGATTTGGGGGCATTTTGATTTAGTACTCTTGACCATTTCCTATAAATTTTTCATGTTTAATGTACTGGTGTATTTCTTCCCTCATGTCTTTCTGCGGAATGACATGCTTGATGTGAAACCAATATCCAATGAGGGTAATTCAAACTCTTGCATCCTTAACATCACAGGGATCATAGAGTTTAACAAAAGAAAATCCACGTTCCATATCCACATCGCTGACATTGCACAAACGATCCCACCCAAAGAATAAATGGACATCCATGCAGACGACACCATTGAATAAATGGTCCCAGCTAAGGAAATAACATCTAAAACCATTGAATTCTTTGTTATACATTGGATCGAGATGAATAGAATAATATTCATTCAATGAGGTTGACCCATCCTTCTGAATACCATCACATGGTATTGAAGAATTGTCTTTGACAGTGACATTTCATGCAATATTTTCTCATTGTTCACAATGGATCTAATTTTTAATACCAAGATGTTATGCAAACTGTTTAAAACTCTTTCCTAATATGATAATGTTGTTCCAACTTTCTAGTTTCCAATTTGTCTCTAGTAAATTGATACATTGGAAAATTTGGGTGTTGGGCATGAAAAATAGAGTGGGCTTGTGCACCCTCCATCTGCCATGTTTTTTTCCCAGAGAGAAAATAGTTCTTGAGTTCCTTCATATATTTTTTCTCTAGTTTACACAAAGATGGATCATACACCACAATATCATTTACCCAATTGGTATCAGAGGATAGTTTCAAAAAACCCATGGTCACTTCCCATGGTATTGTGAAGATACTATAAGGAAAAGAATTAAAAAAGATAAAAGGAAGAAGGAGGGGTAAAACTTTGATTTTACCGTAGGTGATTTATAGGTCCATCGTTTTGATAAACCATTAACCCTTGTTATTTATTTGGCCCATGCTTTTTTTTACCGACTACCGAATGAAATATTGAAAAGAACAATATATATATATATATATTATAGTACAGAGAATGTAAAAGGGAAGAAATCAAAGTGAAGTGATATAGAAGGAGAACTATTTCATAAGGAGTGTTTCGAAAATTGGGAAATAATATTTAATTACTTTATAGTATTAATATAAAATTAAAATACAAGGTTGAAAGAATCCAGGATGGTCCAAGACACCATGTGTTCCTCACTTACCAATGTTACCAATTCTCTCTCCACGCTAGAATGGAGAGAAGGTCTTAAATAATTTTGCGTGGGCTTTGTTATTAAAATAACGTCTGCAATAAATTCTTTGTTGGATGAAAACTTTGACAAATTGAACGAAGGATTAAGAGAAATAAAAGAATATTTTTTATACTATAAAGAAAAATTGAGGAAATGTTTGGAAAGATTGTTGGAGGAAGACTCTGAGTAATAACATGAAAATGAAGATGAATATGACAAGCATGCACAAAATTCACATACTTCTCCACTCATGTTGATAGGAAACACCAATGCAAGTCCAACGGAAGTTATAGCCTCCATCCAACAATTACATGTTACTGCAAGTGGAGATGAGGAAAATGACATACATGATTATTCACTTTTCCCTGTTGAGGCCACCTCCATTTCATCGTTAACATTGTTTCTAAGACACGAGCATAATCCTAATCCTTCAATGGAAGAAGGGGGTTAGGAAAATCCTACAAAGAAATGAATAGCCACCATTGGCATGGATGATGAAAAAGTCTCTTCAACTGTAATAAACATGATAGATATAATTTTCATGGAGAATTTGCCTCACATAAATATTTCATACCATCATGTGAGTAATAATAATATTTGCACAATTTACCTCAATGTGTTTTGATTGGGGGAGGGTGAGAGCTACAAAATTATGGCATTCATTGAGTCCCATTTTGGAGGGAATATGAAAGCCTCAATATATGATCCCTTTAAGAAGAAATGGATGATAAAAGGACATATTCCAAGGAATTTCATGACATCATATATTGACGCTTTCATATTCCCTCCAATATGAGAGTCACTAAATGCCACAAATTTTTAGTTGTCTCCCTCCCCCAATAGAAACATGTCTAGGAAAATTGTGAAAATATTCTAATTACTCACATGATGATCTGAAATATTTATGCAAGGCAACTGCTCCATGGAAATTCTATCTAACATGATGCTTTCACTTGAAGAGACTTCATCATCATCCATTTGAATGATTTCCATTCATGTATGTGTAGGATTCTAGTCATTCCCTTATTCTATTCATTGATTAGGATTATTCTTTTGTCTTTGAAATGATGTTAACGCCAAAATGGCAGTAGCATCAAGAGGTGAACGTGAATGATCACATGCATCATTTTACTTATCTCTAGATGCAGTAACAACTAATTGCTAGATGGAGTATCTATCTGCCATTGGAATTGTATTGGTATTCCCGATCAATATGGGTGGAAAAGTAAGTGAATTTTTTGCGTGCTCCTCATCTTGATCTTCATTTTCATGTTCTTCCAACAATCTTTCCAATAATTTCCTCATTTTTTCTTCACAATTTAAAAAATCTCTTTGTATTTCTCTTAGTCCTTCATTCCATTTGTCAATTTTGGCATCCAACAAAGGATTTGTTGCAGCCATTACTTGACTTATAAATCCCACACAAAATTCCTTAAGACATTCGCTCAATTCCAATTTGGATGGAGCGTTGGAAACATTTGTAAGTGTGGAAAACATGGTGTCCAAAGACATCCTCGATTATTTTAAACTTGTATTTTACCTTTATATTAATACTTTAATATAAATTAATTAAATATTTTTTCCCAATTTTCAAAACACACATTATGAAATACTTCTCCTTCTATATCACTTAAATTTGGTTTCTTCCCTTTTACTT
>SNQJ01S0000315.1:27207-52442 GCA_010110895.2 Picea sitchensis
AGGGGGGATTTTGAAGGGCCATATTCCTCTCCCTTCATATCATCACTCTTACATCTTATCTCCCACTCATCTACCCCATTCCCTTAGTCCAGACATTAGGATGACCTGTTTGTGGGTTACACCTTATCTCGTGGGAAGAAGGGGCTAAAGGCCCAGGAGGTAAAAGCAGCTGGTAAGAGATAAAATCCATAAAAAAATAAAACCTAGAGATGCCTCGCCCAGGGATCCCCGAGAAGGAAATAAAAAGCCTCTCAACAAGAGACAAGAGGGACTCGAAGAAAAATGACAAAACAAGACCTAGCCAAGAGGATGGGGGGTCTCATCATGAGCCAACCCATTATGTTCATGGGTACCTAGCAGTATGACATTTCCATTATCTGGTTACCATGCCAGGGTAGTGACCTTTGGTTGCATGGCCAAAGGAAATGGGGTCTCATCACGAGCCAGCCTTATCATCTCTGTAAAAGTATTTGTGGGTAACACTGTCAGCTCTAGTCACCACGCCAAAGCAGTGTCCTCTAGTTAGACCTTGAAATAAAAAGAAAGAAAAAGTAATAAAGAAAAGAAAGAATGAAGGCAATAAAGGGCTTGGAAAGAATTGCATCCGTGACAGGTACAGCTCGCCTTCTACAAAGGCACCCACAGATAATACCACCCATGTTTTTCACTCTACCTATATGTCTGGACATCCTTTGACTGCACCACCTCGTGTTACATGGCTTCGATGATATCCTCTGGAAACTTTTCTTTTCTTATGGATGCTGGCCCAATAGGGCATTTTGTCTTTTTCTTCAGCTTTGTATAGTAGGCCATTGTAATGTCTTTGAGCTATTGGATGATATGCTAGGGGTTTTATGCATGCATTTGATAAAATTAATAATGAAATATGATTGACATTGCTATGATCCCTAGGAATAATGAACCCATGGAGGACGAAGTTTTTGATGTGCGGGATCATGCCCAATGGACAGGTACCATTTGGACTGGTACACATGGGGAGATGATTAGTTCGGACCTCCATGGGATTGAAGAGCCCGTCAGATGGTTGTTGGGACCCCATCAGGGGCAGAGACAGGACAATGATTGGTCAAGCCTTTTCACATGAGAAGAAGAAGGACGTTTCATCCAAGACACTTTGGCTAAGCCCAGTCCAAGGGGGATGACCCACTACAGATGGAACGTGTCCCTTTGATGGCCCAATACGTCATCTAGAGGCCCTTGACGTCACCTCCAGTGCATGGCAGTTTGACAGGGTAGTTTGGCATGTGTGGAAGAGTTTGGAGGCCCAAAATGGGCCAACGTTTGTCATCTAGTTCTATATTTTTCCCTAAAAAGGGCCAACGTCTCCCTTAAAGGGGCTTGACATATTTCTTATTGCTCATTTAGGGTTTCATTTAACAATTTAATGTAAAATAGTATGATTTTTGGTTATTATCCTTGTCAGCTATTTTGATGACCTAAAATTAATTAAAGGGTCATGATATTGTATATATTGAGGATGTTTTTCCCTCATTTGATCATAACAAAACTCACTCACACTTGTGAGGTCTGATTTTGTGCCCTCCTAGGGTATTTTGTCTTTCTAAGTGAGGTGCACTTGTTATTGGAAGGATTTTTTGGCATCTTTTGGCATTTCTCTCCAAGGAAGGTTTACAACTAGGGTTTGCACATGCTTTCTTCTTGATATGTAAGTGATTTTCTTGCAAAAATTCTTAATTGAATGGTTGTAGGTTTAATTTATTGCATTTGCTTATTAAATTGCTGATTTGAAACCATAGATAACAAGCACACAAGTAGGTCCTTGTTTCATGTCCCCTTAGAGAGAAATATTTCGGCCATTGAAGAAGAAGGATTGAGCCTAGCCTTTGCTACACTCATCTTGCTTCTTCCATTAAGCTAGCATTGAATTTTCTAGGTTGAAAAGGGGCTGACGTCCTAGGCCTAGGTTATCTACACCTAGGGCCATCATCTTCTAGGGTTTGAAAGCCTTGTCTTTACAACACTTTCTCTCCCCTCATCCTTTAGTTAAATTTATCATTTATGCTAGCCGTTTTGCCAAGTTGACCTAAAGAAGGAGGAAAGAGCACGAGGCCTTGCTTAAGCAACATCGGAGTGAGCCTCTTTCCCCTAGGGTTTTAATTCTAGGGCCCTGCCTTTGCAGTACTTTAGAACCCTTCCCTCTTGTCTTTAAGTCTTCATCCTTTCAAAACCTTGTGCCCTTACCTTGTTTGACTCCATATACCCTAAGGCACTAATCTCTGACCTCCAACGTTAAAGTCCTAGTGTACAAAACCACTCTCAAAACTCTAAATTTCGAAACGCTAAATAACAAACTAACCTAATTAAGGCTGGCGTCACAGTTGGTTATCTCATCTTGACGCAGAAAATGTTGAATATAGGAAATTAAATGATGATATAAAGCATTTATTGAGTAAAGTGTTGGTTGGATACATTGTTGGCTTGATCATATTGATAGCTATTAATGAATCGATGCTTTTGCCATAGCTAATTGATAAAACATTGACCTCATTGATATCTATTGCTTTTACATTGCTTATTAATTGACATCAAATAGTCATTGAAGTACTAACCCATCAAGTTATAGCTTGCATATATACTGTATTATTGTTGTCTTGTCCCGGGTAGGCGTTTTCATTTGGGCATACACTTCTTTATTGGATGATTAGCTGGACTGTCTGATCTTGGTGGTGCCCTGTGAGGAGGAAACTTTAAACTTGACTTTATACCTTAGCCTCTTCAAAACCCCAAGTTTCTGGGGACGTCTCCCCTGGGTTAACCTCCCTAAACAAAAAGAATCTCCCCATTGAGGTGACATTGGGTGGGGAAGGTTCCTGTTACACCAGTTTTCCCTCATTTCTCTATCCATTTGACCTAGCTACAAACTGTGCGATAACAGGACACATGCCAAGGAATTTCATGATATCATATATTGATGTTTTTTTATTCCCTCCAGTACGAGACTCACTAAATGCCACAATTTTTTAGTTGTCTCCCTCCCCCAATAGAAACACGTCTAGGAAAATTGTGTAATTATTCTTATTACTCAAATGATGATCCAAAATATTTATGTGAGGCAACTGCTCCATGACAATTCTATTTAACGAGATGCTTGCATCTAAAGAGACTTCATCATCATCCATGTGAATGGTGGCCATTCATGTCCATGTAGGATTCTAGTCACGCCCTTATTCTATTAAGGGATTATTATTATGCTTGTGTCTTTGAAATGATGTTAACGTCAAAATGACAGTAGCCTGAAGAGGTCAAAGTGAATGATTGCATGCATAATTTTCCTCATATCCATATGCAGTAACATCTAATTTCTAGATCTAGGATTTATATTCCATTGAAATTGCATCGGTATTGCCGATCAATATGGGTCAATATATTTTCTTTGGTACTTTGTAAAAAAAACACAAGCCAATGGTTTTCCAAAACCACAAGCCAAGGAAATACCATGGGCCAATGTTTTACCAAAACCAATGGCTTGTAAACCACCAATGGTAAAATCAAATTTTTACCGTTATTTTTTTTTCTTTTATACTTATTTTCCTTAAAGTATCTTCCCAATAACATGGGAAATTACCATGGGTTTTTTGAAACAACACTTTGATCCCAAGGAAATGTAACATATATGTAAGAATTTATATATTCAATACTCATTTATTTATTTTTGTTGTCCAAATAGGTTTACAATAGCATCTATAAATGAAAAATAATGAATATAGTCACATTTCTAGTCAATGGACGTGAATTAACATTGATGGTATAAATATTACCAACAAATTTAAATGTAAAATACAATATTAAATGTAATATACAATAACATATATTTCAATGGTTGTGGAAGTATCTTCACTTTACTTGCAAAAGGGTTAATCCAAGGCACCCAAGAGTTCGTCGCAATACTTCAAAATTATGCGATCAACTATGTAGTTACTTCTGTGATCAGGTTTGTGAAATAGTCTACGACATTCTTGTGTTCACCCGCCTTTCCAAAGTGCTCATTTTACCATCTGAAATCCACACTTGTCTAGCTCAAGGTGTGCACCTAGGTCTACTCACCATTCATAGATTCATCCATAATTCATGGCTTCGTTCATGGCTTCAGGTTGTCTCTATGATGGGTCAATCCATTAAACCCTCACCAATCTTGTTACTAAACTATTTCACCAACAAGTGTGCCCCACCAACCACTGTTCCATCTATAGTAGTGGTGAAGAGCATCATATTGTTTCTCAAATTGTTCTTCAATAACACCTATCACAACCCCACAAGACACCTATTCATATCTTTCGATCATTCACCTCCTGAGAGCATGTAACATCATGAAAGTTATTACTTGTAAGGTGGAATTTGTACATTCTATTTGTCTTGGGTCTCCCACAACTGAAAATTTTATAGGAAGTTGAGTTGGTGGAATTTTGAATGAGTACTCTTGACCATTTCCTGAAAATTTGTCATGTCTTTCTTTCTGTAGAATGACACTCTTGATGTGAAACCATTGTCTAGTGAGGGGACTTCAAACTCTTGCATCTTGAACATTACAAGCATCATAGAATTTAACAAAATCAAATCCAAGTTCCATATCCACATCTATGACATTTCACAAACGATCCCAACCAAAGAATAGATGGATATCCATGTTGTCGACACCATCGAATAAATGGTCCCAGCTAAGGAAATTACATCTAAAAACATTAAATTCTTTCGCATAAATTGGATGAGGATCAATAGTATAATATTCATTCGATGAGGTTGAACAATCCTTTGGAATACTAGCACATGGCATTGAAGAATTGTCTTTGACAATGACATTTCATGTAGTATTTTCTCATTATTCATGATGGATCTACTTTTTAATACCAAAACATTGTGCACAATGTTTAAAACTCTTTATTAATATGATAATATTGTTCCAATTTGCTAATTTCCAATTTGTATCTAGGAAATTGATACATTGGAACATTTGGGAGATGGGCATGAAAAATAGAGTGGACTTGTGCACCCTTCATCTGCCATGTTTTTTCCCATAGAGAAAAGAGTTATTGAGTTCCTTCATATCGTTTCTCTCTAATGTAGAAAAATATGGATCATAAACCACAATATCATTTACCCAATTGGTATCATACGATAGTTTCAAAAAACCAATGGTGATTTCCCATGGTATTGTGAAGATACTATAAGGAAAAGAACTAAAAAACAAAAAAGGAAGAATGAGGGATAAAACATTGATTATACCTTTTGTGCTTTATAGGACCGTGGTTTTGATAAACCATTAACCCTTGTTATTTATTTGGTCCATTGTTTTTTTACTGACTACCCAATGAAATATTGAAAAGAAGAATATATATATATGTATGTATGTATGTATGTATGTATGTATGTATGTATGTATGTATTATAGGACAGAGAATGTAGAATGGAAGAAATCAAATTGAAGTGATATAGGAGAAGTATTTCATAAGGAGTGTTTTGAAAATTGGGAAATAATATTTAATTACTTTATATTAAAGCATTAATATAAAAGTAAAATACAATGTTTAAAGAATCCATGATAGTCCTAGACACCATGTCTTCCTCACTTACCAATGTTACCAACTCTCTCTCCACGCTAGAATTGAGTGAAGGTATTAAAGAATTTTGTGCAGGCCTTGTTATTCAAGTAATGGATGCAATGAATTATTCATTTGATGAAAATTTTGACAAATTGAATGAAGTATTAAGAGAAATACAAGAAGATTTTTTTATACTGTAAAGAAAATTTGAGGAAATTTTTTGAAAGATTGTTGGAGGAAGACTATGAGGAATAACATGAAAATGAAGATGAATATGACGAGCATACACAAAATTCACTTACTTCTCCACTCATGTTGATATGAAACACCAATCCAAATCCAACGAAAGTTAGAGCCTCCATCCAACAATTACATGTTACTGCAAACGGAGATGAGGAAAATGACACACATGATTATTTCCTACATAGACATGAATGGCCGCCATTGTTATGGATAATGAAAAAGTATCTTCAACTTTAAGCATCCTCACAGATAGAATTGTCACGGAAAATTTGTCTCACATAAATATTTCAAAATATCATGTGAGTAATAAGAATATCTACACAATTTACCTCGATGTGTTTTTATTCGGGGAGGGTGAGAGATACAAAATTGTGGCATTCACTGAGTCCTCTATTGGATGGAATATGAAAGCCTCAGTATATTATCCCTCTAAGAAGAAATGGATGTTGAAAGGACACCTGCCAAGGAATTTCATGACATCATATATTGATGCTTTCATATTCCCTCCAGTACGAGACTAAATGCCACAATTTTGTAGTTTTCGCCATCCCCCAATAGAAACACGTCTAGAAAAATTGTGCAAATATTCTAATTACTCACATGATGATACAAAATATTTATGCGAGGAAACTTCTCCATGGCAATTCTATCTTACAATATGCTTGCAGTTTAAGGGACTTCATCATCATCCATGTGAATGGTTTCAATTCATGTCTGTGTAGGATTCTAGTCATGCCCTTAATATAATCAAGGATTAGGAGTATGCTTGTGTCTTCAAAATGATGTTAACACCCAAATGGAAGTAGCCTCAAGAGGTTAAAGTGAATGATCACATGCATCATTTTTCTTATCTCCATCTGCGGTAACATCTGATTGCTAGATGGAGGATATATCTGCCATTGGAATTGTATTGGTATTTCCTATCAATATGGGTGGAGAAGTAATTAAATTTTGTGCATGCTCCTCATCTTGATTTTCATTTTCATGTTCTTCCTCCAATAATACTTCCAAGAATTTCCTCAACTTTTCTTCACAATATAGAAAATATTTTTGTATTTATCTTAATCCTTCATTCCATTTGTCAATTTTGGCATCCAATAAATCATTTGTTGCAGCCATTACTTGACTTAGAAGGCCCACACAAAATTACTTAATACCTTCGCTCAATTTCAATTTGGATGGAGCATTGGAAACATTTGGAAGTGTGGAAAAGATGGTGTCCAGGCCCATCCTGGATTAATTTAAACTTGTATTTTACCTTTATATTAATACGTTAATATAAATTAATTAAATATTATTTCCCAATTTTCAAAACACTCCTTATCAAATACTTATCCTTCTATATCACTTTACTTTAGTTTCGTCCCTTTTACTTTCTCTTTCCAATAATATATATATATATATATTCTTATTTTCAATATTTTCTTTCGTACTCTGTAAAAAAAACCACAGACCAATGGTTTTCCAAAACCATGGGCCAAGGAAATACCATGGGCCAATGGTTTACCAAAATTTAGCTACACTACCTAGCATTCATTGTGGACTCCATAGGGGTTCACCTGGATCTAGCCAGAGTATAATAAATTTTTGCACAGCCAGACCCAACTTATGCACAAATTCTCAAAAGTTTTATGGGCAACATCAATTTTTATCACAAATTCATATACCATTTCTCAAAGTTGGCACACCCTTTGCATCAACTAAACAACAAAGACAAGTTATTACAGTCTCTGGATGTGCAACACCACTTTGAGAATCTAAAGCAAGCATTATGCTCGGCACCAATCCTTTGCTTACCAGATTTTCTACAACCATTCAAAATTGAGTCTGATGAATCTCGGTTTGCGATTGGTGTTGTACTTAAACAAGGAGGTCATCCTATCGCCTACCATTCAGAGACACTCTCAGTAGAAAATATCAACTACAACACTTATGACAAGGAATTGTATAGCTTGGTCCAAGCACTGAAACAATGGCACCATTATATTCTGGGAAACGATACCATACTACACATAGATCATCATCCGCTCATATTCATAAAATCCTAGAGAAAGATATAGGAACAACGTCATCTCAAATGGGCCACATACATTCAACAATTTCACCTGGTCATTAAGTATAAGAAGAGAACTACAAACAAGATGGTATATTTATTAATCTGACCACCCACACAAGTGATGAATATATTGGAAGTATGTTGTGCAGCCTATGAAAGTTGGAAAGACATGCACACATCAGATCCCAAATTTAAAGAGATCTGGCTAGAAGTACAACAACCCAGAGTAATCAACCAGACATCGTTCCTTGATTACAACATCTGAGACGATTGGTTATATTGTCTCAATCAACTGTGTGTTCCGCAATTAGAAGATCGTTTGATTCTCATCAAGGAAGTGTGTGCCTCATCCTGTGGAGGCCACTTCGGGAATGAAAAAACACTCCTACATCTTCAACGCCATTTCTATTGGCCTACTATGTCCAAACAAGTGGACAATTTCATCAAAGCATGCGCTCTCTTCTTGCATAGCAATCCATCTAACCTGAAACATGGCCTATATCAACCTCTATTGATCCCTTCATGCCCATGGAAATCAATTTCTATGGATTTCCTGAGTGACCTCCCTACCACTCTTGGAAAACATGATGCAATTTGGGTTATAGTATGCATATTTTCAAAGATGGTGCTCTTTCTCCCATGCCACAAAAGAACATATGTTGAACAAACAACTGAATTTTTCTTCCACCATGTGTGGCCACATTTTGGCCTACCGAGCAGCATCATTTCATATCTTGAATGGCATTTCATGAGTAAATTTTGGCATACACTATGGTCATTACTTGGTTTCCAGCTCAAATTTTCAACATCTTTTCACCCACAGACCGATGGAAAAACCGAGGTGGTCAATCGAACCTTGTTTCACACTCTACACAGCTCCTTCATCAATAATAAGCAATGGGATGCTTTTCTTCACATTTTTCAGCATAGCTACAATAAAGTGACACATTCTTCCACAGGATTTTCCCCATTCAAGGTCTGCTTGGGGTTCCAGCCACTAGCACCCACATAGTTGCACATGAATCTGACTTCGTCTAGATCTGCGCAACATCCAGAAAACCAAAAAATAGCTCAACACTTCATACAGAACCTAGCACATCCCCACAAGAAAGAAACATAATCTCTGCAAGCTACACAAGAGCGAGCCAAACAACGTCATGATAAACATAGAACAGTGTTACATTTCCAACTAGGGGACAAATTTTGGTTACAAATGGACAAACAACGCTTCAAAGGGAGGCATCATAAGCTACATCCATTAAGGTATGGCCCAGATACAGTTTTGGATCACATAGGTGAAAAGGATTATTAGTTGGATCTCCCACCACATTTAGGGATTCATGACATGCTCAATGTCGAAAATTTGAATCTCTTTGAGCCATCGCTCGTTGAAGACACAGTCACTATCATACATCCAGTGGACAAAATTCTAGTTTTTAAACATCAATTATTGACGAATCAAATTCTGGATATGAATACCAAAACCACACGACAACAACATATTTATTATCTAGTCGGTAGGCAGGGACAAATTCTAGCACAATTAAAGTGGATGTCAGTTGAGACAATGCAGTGACGGTTTCCTCAGTTGATGACGAAAACAGGGATGCTTTCAAATCTAAACAAGGAGGAATTCAACCAATAAGGAAGGATGTCAACCTTCCATACAGAGCACACAAGAAATTTGAGTCATACGCAATGAGATAGAGGAAAATTAGAAGTAATTCTTTGCCTATTTTACGTCAGCATCAGTCATTCTTTTTGTAATAAAGCATCAGTCTGTATAAGTAATAAGGAAGATGGATAATTTCTATGTAAGAGTCAGTATGTCGATAAAGATTGTGGAAATTTCTCTTGCGAATCTATTAGCGCAGAGAATCGTAGAAGGAAAGTAGCATCTTACGTTCTAGGGAGATTAACATTTTTGTTTAAAAACACTCTCAAAGATCTAATAAAGTTTGAAGAATTTTTTGCTAACTCTCTCTCATTCATTTGTTCTTTTGTGTTAATTCGCTTTCCTTCTTGTTGATGGAAAGAGTGAGGACATCGATTTGCATTTTTGTTGTTCAAACGTGTGAAGAAAAGAGACTGTGCACCAAAGGAACCAGCACGCCACTCTCTTTATCTATGTTTTCTTATCTGCACATCCTCCCTTCAAGCACCCTTCCAAAAATACCTTTGGTTAGCGTAAAACACAAAGGAATAGCACCCATGCTAACCAGAGGGAGAAATTTTCTCTGTGTGTGTCCTCACTTCTTCACAGAGACACCAAGGCATCTGTCTCTTATCTGAAATACATCAGTGTGCACCTTCGAGGAATAGTGGATCGTGCCCCTCTTCTCCAGTCGATGCCCTCAACACAGATCATATGTTCTAACTTTGTTTTTCTATAATAGCCTTTTACTCTTTGCTGAAACACCTGCTGAAATACCTGTTGAAAAGGTTGTTGTAGAACAAAGTATAGATCTTGGAATATGATGCAGGAGTGTTTTACTTAAGTTTTTTTTTTGTAATATCTTTTAACCATTTGTTGAAACAGTTGTTGAAACATGTGCTGAAACACATGCCAAAACAGTTTCTAAAACAATGGCTATATCTTATTGGTGTTGTTATATAGTATGAAAATATTGTAGTAATTGTTTATTGTTTAATGAAGCACTCCCCTACATCATTCATTGTGATATCAGAGCTAGTAATATTTCTAGTTCCTCATTGTAACTGAATACAATGATTTTGAATTTGATCTAAAATGGATACAAACAATAGTTTTCCTAAGCCATAGATTCTTATTTTGACTGAAAAGAATTATGATTCTTGGTTTATTAGAATAAGAAAAAAAAATTGTTCTCAAGATCTTTGGGAGTTTGTTACTATTTGTTATCCAGAGCGTGTTGACCAAGCAGCAAAAATGTCTCTGACCAATGTTGACTAGATTTTGTTGAAGGACAACAAAAAGAAAGACAACAAATCCCTTGGTCTTATTCCACAAGACCTAGCTGAAACCATATTTCTAAAGGTGTCAAGTGTAGTGTCTTCAAAGCAAAATTGAGACACTCTTGAAACGAACTATCAAGGTGTATCGAAGGTGAAGACTTTCAAGGCTCATAATTTGAAAAGGGACTTTGAGAATATGAAGATGAAGGATAGCGAGTCAGTTGATAGTTTCATGACTAAATTCATGAATGTTGTGAATTAGCTAAGGCAGTATGGTGAAGACCTATCAAACAAGAGAGTAATTGAGAAAGTTCTTAGATCTTTTCCAAATAAATTTGAATCTATAGTTTTACCCATAGAAGACTTTAAATATATTAGTCTAATGCATATTGATGAATTAAATAGTTCTCTGATTGGTCATGAATCCAGGATGTCTAGATATGATAATCCATTATAAAATTCCTTCAAATCCTAGATGCATGTTACTATAGGAAGAGACAGAGGAAGGCCTAGTAGTAGAGGAAGATGAATTAGATAATGCCTTCAAACCTAGGGATGCATGTTACTATAGGTAGAGGCAGAGGAAGGCCTAGTAGTAGAGGAAGATGAGGTTGAAATTTTAATCAACGAGAGAACAAAAATGATCTTAACTGAGAAGAAAGAAGCAAAGTAGATCCTGGAAGCAAAGAAAACATAGGTATGATAAATCTAAGGTACAATGTTATTATTGTAAGAAATTTAGACATTATGCTAACAAGTGTTGGAAGAAGCAAGACGATGTTGGAAAGTAGTTTTCACACATGAAAGAGGAGTCAGAGGATGACTAGAAACCTCTGTTTCTAACTTGTAATGTCACCCACGAAATTTCAAATGATGTTTGGTTTTTGGACAATGGAAGTAGCAATCACATGAATGGAAACAAAGACTTGTTTTCCAATTTAGATACCAATATTCAGTCTGATATAAAGTTTGGAAATGATAGTAAGGTAAGAGTTAATGGTAAATGTGTGATTCATGTTTATACTAAGAATGTTGAAAGAAGGAAAATAGATGATGTTTATTATGTACCTTGTATGAAATGTAATCTGTTAAGTGTTGGAAAACTCATACAGAAAAATTATAAAGTGTTTTTCAAGAAAAAGGTATGTACAATTTATGATAAGTATCCAAGTAAGCAGTTGATTGCAAGAGTAGAGATGACAAAGAATATAATGTTTCCGCTTTTTATGAGAAATGATATCACCGACTCTTTGAATGATTATAAAGCTAAAGGTTTGGATGCTTCATGGTTATGGCATTTGAGATATGGACATTCACATTTTGGAGGTCTATATTTGTTGCAGAAGAAGCAAATGGTCAAGGGGTTGCCCAATATTCAACAACCAGCAAGCTCGTGTGAGAGTTGCATACTTGCAAAGCATCACAGGGATAAATTTATTTCTGGAGTTTCATATAGGGATAAATATCCATTGGAACTTGTTCACAAAGACTTATGTGAACTGATTCAAACATCTTCACTCACTGGTAATGTCTATTTTATGACTTTTATTGATGATTTCAGTTGAAAAACTTGTGTTTATTTGTTGAAGTAGAAGTCTGAAGCTTTTGATATATTTAAGAGGTTTAAGGTTATGGTTGAAAAAACGAGTGGAAAATATATTAAAGTCTTGATATCAGAAAGAGGAGGTGAGTATATGCTAACTGATTTCATGGAATTTTTTCAGTCTCAAGGAATCAAGAGACAATTTACTACTCGTTATACCCCACAACAGAATGGAGTAGCTGAAAGGAAGAATCAAACCATTATGAATATGGCTCAGAGTATGTTGAAGGAGAAGCATATTCCAAATGAATATTGGGGCGATGCAATTATAGGTTCAGTGTATATTATGAACAAGATTCCAACTAAGTGTGTGAAGAACCAAGTACCCTAGGAATCTTAGAGTGGTAATAATAGAAGTGTATCCCATTTGAGGATTTTTCGGGTGTGTAGCTCATGCAAATGTACCTGAAGAGATGAGGAGAAATTTGGATGACAAAAGTGAGAAATATGTATTTATTGGATACAATCAGGATTCTAAGGCATATATACTCTATAATCTCGTCACCAAGAAGTATAATATCAACATATATTTTGAGTTCAAGGAAGAAGAGGCTTGGGATGGTGGTATTTATAAAGTTGTTTTAGGGGGAGCCGAAGTATCCCGTGGAGATGATGATGGAGTTGAACAAGTCGTGCATGGTGGCAGTTGATTCTACAGTCACATACACCTGCAACAAGAACTCCTATAAGATAATCACAAGTATTCATCCCATCATGACTAATAACGCCCAAAACGTATGAGACTGGTGAGACATCAGGTCATGATGGACAAAAAGAAGGATCATAGGTAAGTGATGAATCAAAACCTACTTTAGCTTCATTAGGAAACAAAATTAGATGTCAGAAGACTAGAAGTTTAAGAGAATTGTATGAGCAAAATGATGAAGTAGATCAAGTTTCATTTTTTGCATTAATTGCATATGATTCTATACATTTTGATGGTGTTATTAAGAAAGAAGTTTGGGTAGAAGATACGAATGAGGAAATTGATTACATAGAAATGAATAATACTTGGGAACTTGTAGATTTTCCTGAAGATAAAAATTGCATTGGTGTTAAATGGATTTATAAGGCCAAGTTAAACATTCAAGGTGAAGTTGAGAAGAACAAGGAAAATCTTGTAGCTGAGGGGTTTAATCAACAATGCGGTATTGATTACAATGAAACTTTTTCACCTGTAGCGAGGCTTGATACATTAAGAATGGTGTTAGCCATTGCTTCTCATAATAAATGATGTATGTACCAGATGGATGTAAATTTACATTTTTAAATGGTTTTTTGGATTATGTGAAACAATATCCAGGGTATGAGATTGATGGATAAGAAAGTAAGGTATACAAGTTAAAGAAAGTGTTGTATGGATTGAAACAAACACTCAGAGTATGGGACAATATAATTGATGAATATTTGAATGGTGAAGTATTCAAAAAGAGTCAGAGTGAGCCAACGTTGTATACAAAGGTAAATTAGGAAGGTAAACTCTTGTTTGTATGATTATATGTTGATGATTTTATTTTCACCGGAAATATTTCAGTAGATGAGTTTAAGACAACCATGAAAACTGAGTTTGAAATGACTCATTTAGGAATGATGAAGTATTTTCTAGGTATTGAATTTAATCAATGTGAAGATGGTATTTTTATCTGTCAAAATAAGTATGAAAAGGACATATTGAAAATGTTTATGATGGTAAACTGTAAACCAGTTATAACACCAATTGCAACTCGCACAAAACTCAGTAAGAATGATGAGGGGTCATGTGTTGATCTGACCCTGTATAGAAGACGGGTTGGAAGTACTATGTATTTGACAACAACGAGACCTGATATTATGTTTGTTTTAAGTCTAATTTCTAGATTTATGGAGACTCTGAAGAGTACGCATTGGAAAGAAGGAAAAATATCCTAAGATATGTTGCTTGAACAACTAATTATGGTATGTTGTACACATGATATTCAAATTTTAAGTTGATTGGATATACTAATAGTGATTTTGCAGGTAGTGTAGATGACAGGAAGAGCACATCAAGATATGTGTTCATATTTGGATTAGGAGCAGTACCATGGGCGTCAAAGAAGCATCCCATTGTGGCTTTATCGTCTACTGAGGAAGAGTATGTTGTTTGGATGAGGAGCAGTACCATGGGCGTCAAAGAAGCAACCCATTGTGGCTTTACCATCTGCTGAGGAAGAGTATGTTGCAACAACAATGAATGAGAATGATTATGACTGAGTTGTTGCATGAACAACAAGAACCAACTCATATTTTCTGTGACAATAAATCAACCATTGCTATGTCATGTAATCATGTTTTCCACAAGAAAACTAAGAATATTGATACAAACTATCATTTTATTCGAGAGCTCATAAACAATGATGAAATTTCTTTAAAGTTTTGCAGATATGAAGATCAGTTTGCAGACATGTTTACAAAGCCCTTAGCAAAGGAATTATTTGAAATTCACAAAAAGAACATTCGGGTTTGTGAACTGTAACAATATTCCAGAGTTTTGTTTTTGGGTGATTGATTAAGGGGGAGAATGTCAAAATATTAATCATTCCACTACCCAAAAGATGACTTATCTTAGCTGGTCAAAATTTGAAGACTTTCCACCTCTGTGACCACCTTATCCATTTAGTGATCGAAGATTTATCACCTCCACACCATTTTAGTTTTGACTGATCAAATTTCAAAGGGGCAATGGACCATCAATGTTCAAAAAAGAAAACATATGATTTAGGCAGAGCCAAGGGGCAAGTTAACTGACTAACTACATCTATATATCTATGTAATTTTGATTTGTGAGATATAGAGAGAAAATTGATAATGAAATTTTGAGTGTTAACAAGGGATTTTATTTTGTGTTCCTTCTTGAATTTGAGTTTGAAAACTCATGTTGATGTTTATATTTATTACAGAGTATTTATGTTGTTGTAGCATGCATACTATGTTTTTGTATCAGTTTGAGAACTTCATTTAAAATCTTATGCTATGCAATCGTTTGTTGCATCATGTTGTTTAGATTAAGTACATAAGAACTCGGTTGATTTACTATTGTAGAGAATGGTTCATTAAAGATATTTTGTTGCTGCAATCAAAGTTTTAGTTTGTTGTTGTAATTTCTCTATTCTGCTATAACTCTGTTTTGTTGTAATAACATTCTAATCTGTGTTGAAACACATGTTGAAACATCTGTTGAAAAGGTTGTTGTAGAACAAAGTATTGATCTCAGTATATGATGCATTAGTGTTTTACTTTTTTTTTGTAATAGCTCTTTACTATTCGTTGAAAACTTGCTGAAACAATGGTTATAGCTTACTGGTGTTGTTAAACAATGTTGAAAATCTTGTAGTAATTGTTGATTGTTTTCTGAATCACTCTCGTGCATCCTTCAGTTTTCTTATACCTATTCAAGTAGAATTGTTCAATTATTCAAAAAATTATTCTATAAAAAATGTTTCATTATTCAGAATGACGTATACCTATTGACAATCTATAGATTTAATCATCTTTTAATTGTAAAGAAGGTTTCTATAAACACTATTTACTTTGTTTAGAATATTCTTCGTTATCAAAGGAAATTGAAGTTCAAGATTTTATAGAATATCTTCTTAGCATATAAAACATGGCCATTAATCATTATTGTTGAGATTCATTAATAAACTTAACTTGATAAGGATGGATCAAATTATTTACTACATCATAGTAGTTTTCACTAAGTCAATCATTTACCATTAAGTGCGTAGTTTTCACTAAGTAAATTATTTACTGCGCCATGGACGGGCGTTTTTACTTATGTCAATTAGTTTTTTACTTGTGTCAATGGATTTAACAAGTCAGTATGCCACGTTGATTAATTACTTGTGTCAATGGATCTAGCCACGTTTTGGGCATACCGCCTCCCATCCTTTCTCTTTCCTATCGGTTCATTTACTATAACAGTCGAAGAATAACACTAACACGTTTACTGTAACGCACCTTGAAGTCCACCGTTTCTGATGGTTGTAGCCTTACCACTTCCACTATCCTTTGCATATATGTACAAGGCACTGGAAGTTTTTGTGGAAGTTTTTTTCGTATTCATTCTATAGTTTAAAATTATTTCAAGATATTATAAAATAAGAGTATTAAACAGTTTTTGTATATTCATGGTATAATTGTAAAAATATTTCAAGATTTTAAAATTATTTAAGATATTATAAAATAAGAATATTAAACATTTTTTTTTATATTTATTCTATAATTATATAGTTGTAAAATAATTGTAAAATTATTTCAAGATTGTAAACTTATTTCAAGATATTATAAAATTAAATAGTTTTTTATTGAAAAACTAAGTAATTAATCAACCATTAATGTAGCCACTATGTTAAGAAACACTACAACTCTCTTATAACTATCTCAAATTATGTTTGAAAAACCAATTTCACTTTCCATCTAACTATCTCAATTTATGTTAAGGAATCCAATTTCACTTTCTATCTCAATTTGACCTGAGATAAATCCTCTAGTTAATCCATTAATCAACCATTAATTAACCATTAATCAACCATTATGTTAATCAACCATTAATCAACCATTATGTTAATCAACCATTATGTTAATCAGTCATTATGTCAATCAGTCATTATGTTAATCGGTCATTATGTCAATCAGTCATATGTCATTATGTTAATCAACCATTAATCAACCATTATGTTAATCAACCATTAATCAGCCATTATGTTAATCAGTTGTTATTTTTGGAAGGAAATCAACTCCAGTTAATCAACCATTAATCAACTATTATGTTAATCAGCCATTATCTTTGGAAGGAAGATCAACAAGCATCACTTGGTAGCGAGGAATTTTGTCAAACACCTTGCAGTTAGGCATTTCTTCGAACACCCTGAACCTCAATGCACTTCCATATTAATTTCACTTGAGATGCTTCTCAAGGTCTAGAGTGGAGAGGTATGACCTCTAGTGGACTTCCTAAAACCGTGTTTCCTAAAATAGGAATATAGGCGACAAGAAGATTTATATGTAAATTGATTAGAAACCATAAAATCATGCATGATTAGTCTTACCTAGGGGAGACAATTTTGAAGGTAACGAAAGATATTTTCAGGGCATATTGATCAAGGTGAAAGTGTTGGTTGATCAAGTTAAAAGTGAAACCTAGTTATGCCAAGGGATATAAGAATAGAGATATGAAATTATTTTATTTTTTTTCATTTTGAGGAACATAAAAAAATATTATTATTTATTTATTTTTATTTGTGAGAATGTACATCTTCCTTTAATAATATATTAAAGGATTTGCATCATACCGCCAAACCAACTAAATAATATTTATGAGAATGCAACTCTACATTCACTTCCCTAACCCATCCTCAATCCTTATACCTCCACGTCCCTAACCCAACCTCTATGGTCATCAAGTCTTTTTCCATTTGATTCAGACATGGAAAATTTCCCAAAAAAATAATATTCTATGTTCCTCTTACCCGAAAGTTATCCTTCCAAACCAAACTAGTTTTCCCATGCCTAACACATGAATTGAGATATTTATGATCCCTTTGATCTTTTTGGGGGGGGGTTTTGTGTCCCTCTTACCCAAAAGTTATCCTTCCAAACAAAATTAGTTTTCCCATGCCTAACATTTGACTTGAGATATTTATGATCCCTTTCATCTTTTTGGGGGGGTTTGTCCTAGTGAATGTCTTTTCATTTCCTAACTTTTACTTTCTTTAGTTAGGAATATCTCCTCTTTGTGACCCATTTTCCTAAAAATTTGTTCGTTATTTCCAGAATTTTTCCTTTTGAACGACTGCCCTTTCAATTTCCTCTATAGTGCGACTTTGACCCGTGGTATACACAAATTCCCAGATTTTATGGTGCACATGGAATCCCTATTTTTACTTACACTAACAATATGATGGAAAATTTTAAGAGTCATTCATACTCCTACCCAAAACTTAACCATAAAGAGGATGGGTAGGAACTATAGATATGATATTCATGGTTTCGGGCATGAGTGCTCGGTATACAATGCAGTCCATTCATGGTTCTAGGAAAGGGATTACATGATTACAATGTTCCCATGTTCTCGGAAAGAGTCTACATAGTGTATAATGTAATACTAAACTATAAGAAAGAAAGGGAAGGAAAAGAATTATTGTCACATGAAATTTCCTTAGTTTGTGATTTTGATTCAATACCTATAGTGAGGTGATCCAATTAGAGGATCACGGTGTCACTTCATTTAAAAATTCATATCTAAAAATTTAATAAATATTTGAAAATCTCAAGCAATGAAATTCCCTTGTTTGTGTTCAAAGTCATGTTAAACTAAAAAAGACAAGGTATGTTCAAGGAAATTTATTCATCAAGATTTTAAATATCACATCCACTCATTCACTTGATACAAGTAGTTTTATGCTTATTTTGGGACATGAAGAAATTTATAAAATATAAGTGATATTTTTTTCTTTGTTGTATCATATATTAGCTCTTTAAATCAAGAGAAACTCTATGACAATAAGAAAACTAGAAATCCCATATGATGTTAGTTTCAAAGGTAATACTCAATTAGTGGTTTACGTTTCACATCCCAAAAATAAAAATCTAGGAGGGATTTGACCCCCCTTATCCTCCTCTAAAAGGAGTTATGTTTCCAATTACACCACAAGAGTTTTGGTTCAATTGTGAGGTGGATCATAACATTACCTCATCTCATTTTTTGAATTGAACATGTTGCACAAAAAAAACATTACATAAAATTGTTTTCATGTTGAAATGTGTCTTGGTTGGAAGATGTAACGTACCCAACCACCCACAGGTTGACCATGCATGTACCTAACCACCCAAGGCTGACCATGCTACTCCAAAAAAACACTTTTGAATCAATATCGAATTCTGATAATAATTAATTTGAAATCAAGCATGAAAGACTCACATGCATTAATCAAGATCCATTCTACAACATAAAAGAAATAAACAACGTGCCATGCACAAAAAATAACTAGCAAACATGCACATTATAAATACATATCTTAGAGATAATTAAATACACAGTAAAAAATACTTTGTATAGAAAACACAGAGAGCACTTATATTTGCAGGTAAACATTCACAAATTGGCTGCAGAACAAGGACATTCTTCCCAACCATAGACATTGTTGTTCTTTTACTCTCAACTATATTTGAAAGTAAACATTCACCAATTGCTGCAAACCAAGGACGTTCCTCCCAACCATAAACATTGTTTCTCTTTTACTCTCAACAACACGTCACCCCCAAGCCATGGCTATGAATCCAAAAGGACTGGTCCAAGGCCAAATCTAAAACACACAACAGTTGGATAACTTTCTCTCAGGTTTCCCAACCACACAACAAATCTGAATTTCCAACTCTCCTTCCTCCTTAGCCTGCACAACCCAAGAAATGAACACCTTTCTCTGCCATGCATTCCCTTAGGATGTTCCATTTCTCTCTAGGGCTCTAATGCCTGAAAATGCGAAGGATTCTCAGTTGTGGACAGTTCTTTCTAAACTTCCATCAATCTCATCCACTCATGCATCCATTCCCTCGAATGATCAGTAATATATTACAACCATCTAACAATTGCTCTCCTCCTCCAACCATTCATTTCCATGCTCCCCCCAAGATCACACGAATTCAATAAGAGTGAAATGAGGAATTCTAAAATGAAATGATTAACCAAAAGAAACCCTCAAACATCCCATGGGCAGGGTTTATATAATTACATGAAAACAAGAACCACATGGCCTTCATCCCAAGAAGCTCATATAACTCATTTTCTCCATAAAATCAATTATGGGTAAATAAAATACAACAAAAAGACTTAACCCCTTAAGCCCCCTTTCTCGTGGAATCATAGCCACCTATCTCTTTTGTCATTGTCTGTCTTGCAGCTAGTGGTGTATTTTTTTATTAATGTATATAGATGTATTACATTTCCTAGGGACTTTGGCCCCTTTTCAACTTTACCATCTCACAATTACATAATACATTATAGTTCATAAGGGTTAAAACCAGGGTGTTACAGAAAATCTCAATGATCATGTTATAAACATGCTCTAACCAACCAACCAACCATACAGACTTCTTTAATATGTATGTTACCCCTCAAAATGTATAATAAATAGTCTTCACACTAGAGATGATTTTATACATGCACCATGCAAAATGCTTATTTGATAACTCCAATTTGTAGAATGAGACTAAAATATAAATTCTCACTAATCCAAAATTTTACAAATTTACAATGGCACTTGTGAAATTTTAATTATAATTGTTGAAGAATGTGATACGAATTAGAATTTTCTAGTTGGGGAAATAATGATGATTATGAGAAACCAAGGAAAAAAAGAAAATAAATATACACTTGTATCCAAATTCGTTGTGAGTTAAGTTAATATCCCCATACTTAATCTAGTTCTTCTTCTAGTTTCAATATCCACGCTTACCTTACAAATTGCATACTTGATGACAATTGCTTGAAATACCATTGGCTAAATCTTGTAACTGTGTGTCATTGATATTGCATTATAAGTGGCATGTAATTCCATACATTTATATCAATTAATGTTTTGATTAGTTATGATTGGATTAATTTTTCTGAGTTAAACACCATTAACTTATAATCGTTATTGTCTTAATGGAATAACAATAAACTAACCAAATATTTTGTTCTATATACCTCCTTTCCAAACAACTTGAGCCATTCTCTATCTACCAATGACCATTTATTTATGACTTGTAGTTTATGCAATCCTTAATTTAATACAGTCTTCTTCCTCGGACTAGCATAGTTTACTAATTATTATCACCAATCAAACAATCCAACTTTAGTCTAATAATTACAACACATCCTATTAAAAGTTCTAATGTCGTGAAGAATAATTCAACACCATCAGTTGTTATATAGCCATTGCCTTTGGATCCCAAGCTCTAACAATGGTAAAACAACTAGTTCAGTTTGATTCCTATAGAGATCACATGTGTAAGTAAGTACTAAATAGCATATTCATTGCCTATTTACTCACACAAGAAAGTTGATTTGGAAATTGGTTGCATTTGTAGGAAGTACAGATTTTTAACGTAGACTTATCTAGAAGAAATACCACCTATATAGGTAGGCATTATCACCCCTAGGACATATGAGACATCAAGATCTGGTTCTTAAATCACAATCCCTTAAACAAATACCTTATGTCCAATATTCTCAGGCAATGAGAACATAAATATTTCCACAACGCATTTGTTGACAACTCGATCTCAAACTTTGAAATGTATTCTACTTATAACATATATATTATTATCAATGTAAACTAACACTATACTTTGAAGATTATCCATTTTCATTGAAGGATTGGGTGAAACAAATATGGTTGCGAGGAGAGACTCATCCAAGCACATATATGAGATACCTCTTCAGATTTCATAGCTTAGATGTACATCCCAAAGTACACAAAAGTGACCAAAGGATTAAATTTTGAAGCTTTAGATGGAGATGTGCAACATCCAATTTTGAAACCTCAAAGTGATATCATACAAAGGTTTAGATGGACATGTTATAAATCTTGTAATCATAAAGCTCGAAAGTGCTCTAAGATTTTACCCTATTGTGAACCTAACCTGAAACTCCTCTTGTGGGTAAATACATTAAGTGGAATTGCAACGATCACCTTCTACTGAACCATACAAGTAAAGTACAACCCAACACCAAACAATCTAGATATGGTAACATCAACACCTATAGTAAAAGTATTTGAGGCAAGGAGATATGGAAATATAATTTCAAATTCCCTTCCAATGTATAATATGATTGTTCTTGTTTAAAATATAGATTTTTCTTATTTAAAATTTTGAAATTGAAAGTTTGGCTGGCTTTCTTACAAACCTTTTTCTAGCACATATTTTCACTTGTAAAGAAACATTGTACCAATTCTAGATGACTCTATTCTTTCCAAAAACCATACATAACTTAACTCTATGTTTACAAAGTTGATGTCATACCAAACATTTATATGTATGTACAAAAGTTTCAATCACACAATAGGTCTCTCCTCTTAACTCTATGTTTACAAAGCTGATGTCATACCAAACATCTATATGTATGTACAAAAGTGTCAATCACACAATAGGTATCTCTTCTTATTGAATTCCCTCTTTTAGATGTGTATACGAAGGCTTCTCCATTCAAAGGTATATTTTCATATTGAAAGATGTGGATTCACATATTTGTGGTTACAATGCCCCTCCTTTGATACAGTGAAAAGGGATGTAATGAAATGAAAAATCCTCCTATAATTTTCTTGGAAATTCAAGCACTCCAAATGAAAAGAACTAAAAAATGGTTCCCTTAAATCATCCACCATATATCAAGTATGAACCATATGTCTAGTATACAAAATTACACATCTATTTTAACATAAATCAATCTATATATAATGTCCTTAGCAGTCTTGCATCATCCTTTGTTATACATGATTTGTTGAACATAAGAGAGGTGACCCTGACACACAACCATTTATTACAATCCATTTTAGATTTCCAACACTAATACTCATCAAAAACAAGTTTAGATGGAATGAGGGTGTGTTTTTAGTTGACTTTACCTTTTAATAATAAAATGAATCATATCCCTTACATATTGTTACATTAATTGGCCATATTCTCTCTTCATTTGGATGATATATAACTTTCTTGCATTTATAAATGCATTTTATCATTATTGAAACTGTTTACTTCTTCATATTACTTAGTAGGATTAAAAAATTAAGATGTAGAATTATCAAATGACACATTGAGTTATGAAACTAAGAAAGATATCATGGGCTTATGAAATGCATTTTCGGTGCATAGGATTATGAAATGGTGTTAGGATAAACTTGAATTCGTGAAAGAGTCAAAGTTTTTAGGTCAACAATGGTGGTTTTCGACGCATGGTACTGGAAACCCATGGTATTAGGTGATTGGATTACATGTAATGGAAGAATATGAAAGGTCCTTGATACTCCATTGTAATGTATTAAGAGATGAGTGGTGAAGGATTACTTGGTAGTGGCATTGGTTGGATTGGTCAGATTTTTCCAAGGGAAATAATAGATCTATTGTTGGTTGGTTTTTCTCGTAAGAGTTTTCTAGGGTGTTGTTCCTATGTTATTTATATCTTTATCTCTCTCACATTTTTATTTCCTACCAACTGGTATCAAATCAATGGTTGATGATGATGAAATGAAATAGGTATGTACTAGAGTATAGAGCTAGGGTTAAAATACCTATAGGACCAATTGAAACTTAAAGAGTAGAGGACAAGTTGCATGTGGATGGGAATCCATGGGAGCCGAGTGCATGTGCATGCAAAGGGCTTGAAGATGAGCAGTGAAGGATCACTTTTCTAGTTTGGCTCGAAGTGTTCGAAGGATATATGTATTAGATTCTTAGATATGACCGATGGATATGTCAGGTGTGGTTGGATCTATTTGTTGGATTACTGAGAGGGGGGTGAATCAGTAATAGAGAAATTTAATCATTTTTAACCATATAATCCAAGTGTTATATCAATGAATCATTATCATCCAATAACTGCAGAGTAAATAAGCAATGAACAAATGAACAAACATACACATACACAGTACACCAGTGTTTTACGTGGAAACCAAAATCGGGAGAAAACCATGGAATGCTTTTTCTTATGTCTTGAAGAATTACATTCATTGGAAGCACCAACTTCCTTTGTTTTCCAGCTGCAACTGGAAGGAGGCTCCAACTTCCTAGTTTCTCAGGATACAACCTAAGGGAAGCTCCAACTCCCCAATTCTCCGACTACAACCAGAAGGAGGCTACAACCCCCTATGTTCTCCGACTACAATCAGAAGGTGGCTACAACCACCTGTCCTTGCCCCGTCCTGCCACCTTGAAGTAGAAGTAGAATGATGGAACCATTGTCAATCTGTCACTGTGAGATATACCGATGTAAACCTGTACCAATAAATCTGAACCATGCATCAACCTGTACCTCAACCTATAATCAACCTGTACCATAAACAAGTGCATCAACCATACACCAACCTATACCAAATAACCTGTAATCAACCAGTACCATAAAAAAGTGCATCCAACCATGTATTAAGTATGTACCAATCATGTGTCAACTACTCATCAACTATGACTCATCAATATGTACCAACATCATCAACTATACACCTCATATATGTGCCAACTCATCAACTACTTGTCTCAACCATGAACAAAAGCCCTCATCAATTTCATCATCCAAATCTGATTTGTAGCTCTGTAATAGACCTCGTGTATATGATCACATTCCTGCAAACCTTCCTTAACTTCAACAACAAGAGACTATAATTTTCATCAAACTTTTCTTTAGTCTCACATGCCTAGTTTTGGATTAGTCAACAACCCTAACTTGAAGTAATCATAACTTTGTACTTGTAATGTATAAATATATGAAACTGATAAACAATGTTGTTCAATTTTTTTTTTGCAATTCCTCCAGGTGTCACTACTTGTAACCTCTCGTAAAATGAGTTATAGCAAAATTGGCATACCTTGTTGAATTATGTCTTATTCGAGAGATCAACCTTGTAGAGAGTGCTCCGCACAGAATGTTTGTTGAATTGATATGAAACTATTACACAACATACTAAATATTGTACCCTAACCAACACATTTTGTTCACTTCATTTGGATATGTTATGAAGAAGTTATGACGTTTTTACCCGAACCACATGTTTTTGACTAGTTTCAGGACTAGCCACAAACCCTATTTTCCACGGAGTGTAACTCC
>SNQJ01S0000315.1:63653-74787 GCA_010110895.2 Picea sitchensis
CACGGCCCAATGGTTTTCCAAAACCATAGGCCAAGGAAATACCATGGGCCAATGATTTACCAAAACCATGGGCATGTAAACAATCAAGGGTAAAATCAGTTTTTTACCCTTTTTTTCTTTTTTCTTTTTTACTTATTTTCCTTAAAGTATATTCCCAATAACATGGGAAATTACCATGTCTTTTTTGAAACCACGCTTTGATAACAATTGTAGGGAAACATGAGATATATATAAGAATTTATATATTCAATACTCATTTATTTATTTATTTTCTCCAAAGAGGTTTACAATAGCATGTATAGATGCACAAGAATGAATAAAGTCACATGTCTAGTCAATGGACGTGAATTAATATTGATGGTATAACTAATAACAACAAATTTAAATGTAAAATAATATATTAAATTTAATATACAATAACTTATATTACAATGGCCATCCAAGTATCTTCACTTTACTTGCAAAAGGGTTCATGCAATGCACCCAAGAGTTTGTCTCAATACTTCAAAATTATGCGATAAACTATGCGGTTACTTTTGTGATCGTGTTTTTGAAATGTTTTATGAAATTCTTGCATTCTCCTACCTTTCCCAAGTGTTCAATTTACCATCTAAAATCCATGCTTGTACTAGTCAAGGTGTGCACCTAGGTCTTCTCACAATTCATGGATTCATCCACAAGTCGACCCTTCACTACTATCACAAACCACTAGTATACACTCAGGTTTTCTCTATGATGGGTCAATCCAAAAAACCCTCACCAACTCTGTGCCCAGATTGTTTCAACAACAAGTTCACCCCTCCAACCATTTTTTTAGTTGTAGTAGTGGTGAACAACACCAAACTATTTCTCAATTTTTTCTTCAATAACACCTGTCACGACCACGCAAGACACTTGTTCATATATGTCAATCATTCGCCTCACAAGGGCATGTGAAACCATGACAATTATTACTTTTGAGGTGGAATATGTCCATTTTTTTTGTCTTGTGTTTCCCAGAACTGAAATTTCTATAGGAAATTGAGTTGGTGGAATTTTGAATGAGTACTCTTGACCATTTCCTGAAAATTTGTCATGTTTAATGTATTGGTGTATTTATTCCCTCGTGTCTTTCTATGAAATGACACTCTTGATGTGAAACCATTGTCCAATGAGGGGACTTCAAAATATTGTGTCCTTAGCATGGCAGGGATCATAGATTTTAACAAAAGCAAAGCCAAGTTCAATATCCACATTGTTGACATTGCAAAAACGATCCCAGCCAAAGAATGAATAGACATCCATGTGGCCGACAGAGTCGAATAAATTATCCTAGCTAAGGAAATATCAGTTGAAACCATTAAATGATTTTATATACATTGGATCGAGATAAATAGAATAATCTCCATACTATGAGGTTGACACATCGTTCTGAATACCAACATATGGTATTGAATAGTTGTATTTGGCAGTGACATTTCATGCACTATTTACTCATTAGTCACTATGGATCTACTTTTTATAATACCAAAACATTGTGAAAAATGTTTAAAACTCTTTCTTAATATGATAATCGTGTTCCAATTTGCAAGTTTCCAATTTGTCTCTAGAAAATTGATACATTGGAACATTTGGGAGTTGGGCATGAGAAATAGAGTGGGCATGTGCACCCTCCATCTGCCATTTTTTTCCCTAGAGAGAAAATATTTATTGAGTGCCTGCATAGCTTTTATCTCTGCTGTAGACAAAGATGGATCATAAAGCATGATATCATTTAAATAATTGGTATCATAGCGTAGTTTCAAAAAAATCATGGTGATTTCCCATTGTATTGGAAAGATACTATAAGGAAAATAAGTAGAAAAGAAAAAAGGAAGAAGAATGAAGGATAAAACTTTGATTTTACCATTACTGGTTTGTAGGCCAGTGGTTTTGGTAAAACATTAGCCCTTTTTATTTCCTTGGCCCATGATTTTTTTTACCCACTAGCAAAGAAAATATTGAAAAAAATTATATATATATATATATATTATTGGAGAGAGAATGTAAAATGAAAGAAATGAAAGTGAAGTGATATAGAAGGAAAAATATTTCATGAGTGTTTTGAAAATTGGGAAATGATATTTAATTACTTTATATTAAAGTATTAATTTATAAAAGAAAAATACAAGGTTAAAAGAATCCATGATGGTCCTAGACACCATGTCCTCCACACTTACCAATGTTACCAATGCTCTCTCCACACTAGAATTGAGCGAAGTTCTTAAAGAATTTTTTGCAGACCTTGTAAGTCGAGTAACAAATGCAAAAAATGCTTCATCAGATGAAAAAATTGACAAATTGAATGAAAGACTAAGATAAATACAAGAAGATTTTTAATATTTTAAAGAAAAATCGAGGAAATTTTTGGAAAGATTGTTGGAGAAATACTCTTAGGAATAACATGAAAATGAAAATGAATATGACGAGCATGCACAAAATTCACTTACTTCTCCACTCGTGTTGATAGGAAATACCAATGCAAGTCCAATGGAAGATAAATCCTCCATCCAACAATTAGATGTTATTGCAAATGGAGATGAGGAAAATTACACACATGATTATTCAATCTGGAGGCCAATTCCATTTTGACGTTAACATTTTTTCGAAGACACAAGCATCATCCTATTCTTTAAATGGAAGAAGGGGGTGAGGATAATCCTACACATACGCAAATGGATCCCATTGGCATGAATGATGAAAAATTATCTTCAGTTGTAAGCATCCTGATAGATAGAATTGTCATGGAGTAGTTGCATCACATAAATATGTTGGACCATCATATGAGTAATATTTACCTAGACTCTTTTCGATTGGGGGAGGGTTAGAGCTACAAAATTGTGGTGTTCAATGAGTCTCGTGCTTAGGGAATATGAAAGTCCTGATATATGATCCCTCTAAGAAGAAATGGATAATGAAAGGACACATTACATGGAATTTCATGACATCATATATTGACGCATTTTTATTCCCTCCAGTACGTGACTCACTAAATGCCACAATTTTATAGTTGTCTCCTTCTCCAATAGAAACACGTCTAGGAAAATTCTGCAAATATTCTTATTACTCACATGGTGATCCAAAATATTTATGTGAGGCAGCTGCTCTATGATGATTCTATCAAATGGGATGCTTGCAGCTAAAGATACTTCATCATCATCCACATGAATGGTGGGCATTCTTGTCCATGTCGGATTCTAGTCACACCCTTCTTCTATTCAGGGATTAGGATTATGCTTGTGTCTTTGAAAAGATGTTAATGCCGAAATGGAAGTAGCCTCAAGAGCTTAAAGTCAATGATCACATGCATAATTTTCCTGATCTCCATCTGCAGTAACATCTAATTGCTATATGGAGGCTTTATCTTCCGTTGGAATTGCATCGGTATTGCCGATCAATATGGGTGGAGAAGTAAGTGAATTTTGTGCATTCTCCTCATCTTTATCTTCAGTTTCATGTTCGTCCTCCAACAATATTTCTAGAAATTTCCTCAATTTTTCTTTACAATATAAACAATATTCTTGTATTTCTCTTAATCCTTCACTCCATTTGTCAATTTTGGATTCCAACAAAGAATTATTTTCATATGTTACTTGACTTACAACACCCACACAAAATTCTTTATGACCTTCGTTGAATTCCAATTTGGATGGACCATTGGAGACATTTATAAGTGTGGAAGACATGGTGTCGAGGTTGATCCTGGATTATTTTAAACTTGTATTTTACCTTTATATTAATACTTTAAAATAAATTAATTAAATCTTATTTCCCATAATTTTTAAAACACTCCTTATGAAATACTTCTCCTTCTATATCACTTGACTTTGATTTCTTCCCTTTTACTTTATCTTTCCAATAATATATAGATATATATTCTTATTTTCAATATTTTCTTTGGTACTCTATAAAAACAAACCACAGGCCAATGGTTTTCCAAAACCAAAATCCAGGGAAATGCCATGGGCCAATGGTCTACCAAAACCATGGGCTTGTAAACCACCAATGGTAAAATCAAAGTTTTACCCTTTTATTTTTTATTTTTTATTACTTATTTTCCTTAAAGTATCTTCCCAATAACATGGGGAATTACCATGGGTTTTTTTAAACCACGCTTTGATACCAATTGCAAGAAAACATGAGATAGATGTAAGAATTTATATATTCAATACTCATTTATTTATTTATTTTGTCCGAATAGGTTTACAATACCGTGTATAAATGCACAAGAATGGATATAGTCACATCTCTAGTTAATGGACGTGAATTAACATTGATGCTATAAATAATACCAACAAATTTAAATGTAAAATACAATATTAAATGTAAAATACAATATCAAATGTAATATACAATAATGTATATTACAATGGTTGTCCAAGTATCTTCACTTTACTTGAAAAAGGTTTAATCCAAGGAACCCAAGAGTTCATCTCCATACTTCAAAATTATGTGATCAACTTTGTAGTTACTTATGCGATCAGATTTGTGAAACATTCTACGACATTCTTGTGTTCACCCGCCTTTCCAAAGTGCTCATTTAACCATCTAAAATCCATGTTTGTCCTGCTCAAGGTGTGCACATAGGTTTTCTCATAATTCATGCCTTCGTCCACAACTCGACCCTTGACTTATGTCACAAACCACCATTCTACACTCAAGTTGTCTCTATGATGGAGAAATCCATAAAACCATCACCAAGATTGTGCCCAAACTATTTTGCCAACAAGTGCTCCCCTCCAACCACTGTTCCATCTATATTAATGGTGAAGAGCATAAAAAAAATTCTCAAATTTTTCTTCGATAACACCTGTCACAAAACCATAAGACACATATTCATATCCTTCAATCATTCACCTCTTGAGGACATGTGACACCATGAAAATTCTCACTTCTAAGGTGTAATTTTTCCATTCTATTTGTCTTGGGTCTCCCATAACTGAAAATTCTATAGGAATTTGAGTTGGGGGCATTTTGATTGAGTACTCTTGACCGTTTCCTGTAAATTTTTCATGTTTAATGTACTGGTGTATTTCTTCCCTTGTGTATTTCTGTGGAATGACACGCTTGATGTGAAACCATTGTCCAGTGAGGGTAATTCAAACTCTTGCATCCTTAACATCGCAGGGATCATAGAGTTTAACAAAATAAAATCCAAGTTCCATATCCACATCGTTGACATTGCAAAAACGATACCATCCAAAGAATAAATGGACATCCATTTGGACAACACCATCGAATAAATTGTCCCAGCTAAGGAAATTACATCTAAAACCATTAAATACTTTTGTATACATTGGATTGGGATGAATAGAATAATATTCATTTGATGAGGTTGACCCATCCTTGTGAATACCATCACACGTTATTGAAGAATTGTCTTTGATAATGACATTTCATGCAGTATTTTCTCATTATTCACAATGGATCTACTTTTTAATAACAAGACATTGTGAAAAATGTTTAAAACTCTTTCCTAATATGATAATCGTGTTCCAGTTTGCTAGTTTCCAATTTGTCTCTAGTAAATTGATACATTGGAAAATTTGGGTGTTGGACATGAAAAATAGAGTGGGCTTGTGCACCCTCCATCTTCCATGTTATTTTCCCAAAGAGAAGAGAGTTCTTGAGTGCCTTCATATCTTTTCTCTCTAGTGTAGACAAAGATGGATCATACACCACAATATCAATTACCCAATTGGTATCAGAGGCTATTTTCAAAAAACTCATGGTGACTTCCCATGGTATTGTGAAGATACTATAAGGAAAATAATTAAAAAATAAAAAAAGGAAGGAGGGGTAAAATTTTTATTTTAACGTAGGTGGTTTACAGGTCTGTGTTTTTGATAAACCATTAACCCTTGTTATTTATTTGGGACATGGTTTTTTTACTGACTACCGAATGAAATATTGAAAAGAACAATATATATATATATATATATTTATAATAGGACATAGAATGTAAAAGGGAAGAAATCAAAGTGATATAGAAGGAGAATTTTTCATAAGGAGTGTTTCAAAAATTGTGAAATAATATTTAATTACTTTATATTAAATTATTAATATAAAATTAAAATGCAAGGTTGAAACAATCCATGATGGTCCTAGACACCATGTCTTCCTCACTTACCAATGCTTTGTCCACGCTAGAATTGAGAGACGGTCTTAAATAATTTTGTGTGCGATTTTTTATTCAAGTAACGACTGGAATAAATTCGTCGTTGGATGAAAAAATTGACAAATTGAATGAAGGATTAAGAGAAATAAAAGAATACTTTTTATACTGTAAAGAAAAATTGAGGAAATTTTTGGAAAGATTGTTGGAGGAAGACTTCGAGGAATAACATGAAAATGAAGATGAATATGATGAGCATGCACAAAATTCACATACTTCTCCACTCATGTTTATATGAAACACAAATGCAATTACAACGGAAGTTATAGCCTCCATCCAACAATTACATGTTATTGCAAATGGAGATGAGGAAAATGACACACATGATTATTCCCTTTTTCCTATTGAGGCCACTTCAATTTTGTTGTTAGAATAGTTTCAAAGACACGAGAATAATACTAATCCTTCAATGGAAGAAGGGGGTGAGGACAATCCTACACAGACATGAATGGCCACCATTGGCATGGATGATGAAAAATTCTCTTCAACTGTAAGAATCATGACAGATAGAATTGTCATGGAGAAGTTACCTCACATAAATATTTTAGACCAACATGTGAGAAATAAGAATATTTTCACAATTTACCTCGATGTGGTTTTATTGGGGGAGGGTGGGAGCTACAAAATTATGGCATTCTCTGAGTCCCATGTTGGAGGGAATATGAAAGCCTCAATATATGATCCCTCTGAGAGGAGATGGATGATGAAATGACACCTTCCAAAGAATTTCACGACATTATATATTAACGCTTTCATATTCCCTCCAGTATGAGACTGACTAAATGCCACATTTTTTTAGTTGTCTCCCTCCCCCAATAGAAACACGTCGAGGAAAATTGTGCAAATATCCTAATTACTCACACGATGATCCGAAATATTTATGCGAGGTAACTGCTCCATGTATATTCTATCTGACGGGATGCTCGTAGTTGAAGAGACTTCATCATCATCCATGTGAATGGTTTCCATTCATGTATGTGTAGGATTCTAGGCACGCCCTTCTTCTATTCATGGATTAGGATTATGCTTGTTCCTTTGAAATGATGTTAACGAAAAAATGGCAGTAGCCTCAAGAGGTGAATGTGAATGATCATATGCATCATTTTACTTATCTCCATATGAAGTAACATCTAATTGCTAGAAGGAGGATATATATTCCATTGGAATTGTATTGGTATTCCCTATAAATATGGGTGGAGAAGTAAGTGAATTTTTTGCATGTTCCTCATCTTGATATTCATTTTCATGTTCTTCCTCCAACAATCTTTCCAAGAATTTCCTCAATTTTTCTTCGCAATATAAAAAATCTCTCTGTATTTCTCTTACTCCTTCATTCCATTTGACAATTTTGGCATCCAACAAAGGATATGTTGCATCCATTACTTGACTTATAAGGCCCACACAAAATTCCTTAAGACCTTTGCTCAATTCCAATTTGGATGGAGCATTGGAAACATTTGTAAGTGTGGAAAGCATGGTGTCCAGGCCCATCCTGGATTATTTTAAATTTGTATTTTACCTTTATATTAATAATTTAGTATAAATTGATTAAATATTATTTCCCAATTTTCAAAACACACCTTAGGAAATACTTCTCCTTCTATATCACTTAAATTTCGTTTCTTCCCTTTTACTTTCTCTTCCCAATAATATATATATATAGATATAGATATACTCTTCTTTTCAATATTTTATTTGGTTCTCTGAAAAAACACCATGGGACAATGGTTTTCCAAAACCAGAGGACAAGTAAATACCATGGGCCAATGATTTACCAAAACCATGGGATTGTAAACAACCAATGTTAAAATCAATTTTTTACCCTTTGTTTTTAACTTATTTTCCTTAAAGTATCTTCCCAATAACATGGGAAATTACCGTGGGTTTTTTGAAACCACACTTTGATAACAGTTGTAGGGAAACGTGAGATATATGTAAGAATTTATATATTCAATTCTCATTTATTTATTTTTGTTGTTCAAAGAGGTTTACAATACCGTGTATAAATGCACAAGAATGAATAAAGTCACATATCTAATCAATGGATGTGAATTAACATTGACGGCATAACTAATACCAACAAATTTAAATGTAAAATACAATATTAAATGTAATATACAATAATTTATATTACAATGGTCATCCAAGTATATTCACTTTACTTGCAAAAGGGTTCATCCAAGGCACCCAAGAGTTCGTCTCAATACATCAAAATTATGAGATCAACTTTGTGGCTACTTTTGTGATCAGGTTTGTGAAATGTTCTACAAGATTCTTTCATTCTCCTGCCTTTCCCAAGTGCTGATTTTACCATCTAAACTCCACGCTTTTCCTACTCAATGTGTACACTTAGGTCTTCTCACAATTCATGGATTCGTCCACAACTCAACACTTCACTACTGTCACAAACCACAAGTCTACACTCAGGTTCTTTCTATGATGGGTCAATCCAAAAAATCCTCACGAAGTCTGTTCAAAGACTGTTTCACCAACAAGTGCACCCCTCCAACCATTGTTTTTGTTTTAGTAGTAGTGAACAACACCAAACTATTTCTCAATTTTTTCTTCGATAATACGTGTCATGACCTCGAAAGAAACTTGTTGATATATTTTGATCATTCACCTCCTGAGGGCATGTGACACCACGACAATTATTACTTTTAAAGTGGAATGTTTCCATTTTGTTTTTCTTGTGTTGCCCACAACTGAAAATTCTATAGGAAATTGAGTTGGTATCATTTTGAATGAGTACTCTCGACCATTTCCTAAAAAAAATTCATGTTTAATGTATTAGTGTATTTATTCCATCATGTCTTTCTATGAAATGTGATGCAGGAGCATCGCCAACACATCAAGTGAGCCAGCGCGGAAGCGGAGGACAGCTGGACAAGCCGACACAAATTTTGAAATAACCTTGGAAGTTGTTGCGCAGGCCTTAAATGAGTCATTTAAGAGATGGCGCACTTGTATATTGTAAATGGACCTTGAGCGGATAGCTCTCGTCCTTAGTAGATAGACAACATTTAATATAGTTAATGCAGCTAGATAGGAATTTAATTCTAGATTTGATAGCTTTAGAGTGCAAGAGGGAAAATGGATATAGACACCCTCATTGTATCATTGTAAGTTTAGTTGAGCCTGAGCACAAAATAGAAGCAGAAAGAGCAAGAACAAGCAGAGAGTTGTGTAAAATACATCCATGTACAGACATTTGAATTAATAGAAGAGGCTTTGATTCAAATTCATGGTTATGTGTCTATTCTCTGTGTATTGATGTTTGCTTCCAGTTATACATTTGCTTTTATATGTTGTGTATAGGATTTCATGTATGAATTGAAGTCTGAGAGGGTGAAGGAATGAGTTTCAATTGTTTCTCTATTTGAGCCATAGATTCCTGCAAGGAGTGCAGTCAAATTGTCCACAAGGAGTGCGTTGACAGAGGGGTTCAAATAGAGATAACTTTTGTTCTCATTCACCCAGAAGGTGCAGTTGGGTACAGAGGAGCCGTGCAAGGAGTGTGTAGGCCAGGTGAAGTTCAGGGTTGCGAACCTGAGTGAAAGTTGTCAGACTGTTGCTGCAGCTATGCACAGAGTCGAAGACTCCAACATTCAGACATGGTTGGAGGTTTGTCGCTAGGAGTGCGCGCAAGAGGGTTTTCTGTATAAAGACTCGAAGTCATGCAGAAGCTCAGGAAAGATAGGCCTTTGAGTTGTCGAAAGATAGTGCAGTGAAATTGTGTCTTGAAGGTTGGAAAGAAGTGTCGTAGGTTTGCAAGCCGGCGAACGAGTTCCATGGAAAAGGGCACTTAGTCATTCTGCGAGTTTCATTGGAAGAAATAGATAGTCAAAATTCTCTGAGGAGGGTTCGCAACATCCCGTGAGCCGTCAGATCTCACGGAGGTGCAGGGAAGATATCACCGGTATTCCCGGGAGGTATAAATCTCAAGAGGAGTGGAGCTGTTGATCAGGGTCACGAGGGTCATTGGATTCACATGCATATCGTGAATCAGTGTTTCGTGAATTGAAACTCCAAGTTATTGCAATAAGAATCGCAATATCGCGATACACGATATCCCGATGGTCGAAGGACAGTGTGCGTGGGCCACAGGAAGTTATTGGAGGACAGGTGGCATTCCGTATCGGAGTTCGGGAAAAGAAAAGTCCCGAAACCATTGACATCAAGATTCGCGATCCCGTGAATTCTGAAATCCCGATAGAAGTGACGGGAAGTGGAAAGGTCAACTCACACGTGTGCGTTGGAGCTTCAGTACAATGGGTCTCGAAAGTTCGAGAGCCCAGTGATCGACCTTTGAGATCGCGAAGTCGCGAAGTCTGATTCCCCGATAAGCAAAGGAAGGGGATCGAGTGATAGTTCTGTGGGTGTGGATTTCCCGATAGGGAAATAGAAGAACCTTGGAATTCTTCGGGCCGTGAGAAGAAGAAGATCCTGTGAGAGGACGTGCCTACAGGTGCGGCTACGTCAGTTTGGTATCAGATCTCAGAAGGATTCTTTGCTTTTTGTAGCAGAGAAGAAGGAAATTCACCATGCCGCCAAGGAGAAGGGACATACAATCACCCGATCCGTAGGATAGGGAAGTGCGGAGAAGAGGCAGGCAGGTAACAAATCCAGAAATGGACAGACAGATGCGTGATCTCCGAGCGAGACTTGAAGGCATGGAAAAAGTGCAAAGACGCATAGCCAGTGCAGGGGATCTGAGTGATTCCGATAGTGAAATTGAGGCTGAACGAGAGGAGGAAGTTGCAGCCGAAGACGCATCAAATGAGCGTTTGATCAGAGCTATTGCCAGGATGGGTGCAAAGGCAAAAATGGACATTCCAGTTACGAGGGAAATCTAGATGCAGAAGAGCTTCTAGATTGGATTAGAGCTCTGGACACATACTTCGACTATGAAGATGTCGAAGAGGACAAGAAAGTCAAGCA
>SNQJ01S0000315.1:80774-107997 GCA_010110895.2 Picea sitchensis
CAGCTCAAACCATTAACTTCTTTCGTATAAATTGGATTGGGATCAATAGAATAATATCCATTCGATGAGGTTGACACATCCTTTTGAATAACAACACATGGTATTGAATAGTTGTCTTTGGTAGTGACATTTCATGCAGTATTTACTCATTATTCACTATGGATCTCCTTTTTCTAATACCAAAACTTTGTGCAAAGTGTTTAAAACTCTTACTTAATGTGATAATCTTGTTTCAATTTGTCTCTAGCAAATTGATACATTGGAACATTGGGGAGTCAAGAATGAAAAATAGAGTGGGCCTATGAATCCTCCATCTGTCATGTTTTTTCCCAGAGAGAAAAGAGTTATTGAGTTCTTGCATAGCTTTTATATGTAGTGTAGACAAAGATGGATCATACACCATGATATTATTTACCTAATTGGTATCAAAGCATAGTTTCAAAAAACCCATGGTGATTTCCCATGGTATTGGAAAGATATTTTAAGGAAAAGAAGTAAAAAAGAAAAAGGAAGAAGATGGAAGGGTAAAACTTTGATTTTTCCATTGTTAGTTTACAGGATAGTCATTTTTGTAAACCATTAGCCCATTTTATTGCCTTGGCCCATGGTTTTTTCGACTGAATACCAAAGAAACAAAAAGGAAAGAAATGAAAGTGAAGTGATATAGAAGGAGAAGTATTTCATAAGGAGTGTTTTCAAAATTGGGAAATTATATTTAATTACTTTATATTAAAGTATTAATATAAAAGTGAAATACAAGGTTAAAAGAATCCATGATGGTCCTAGACAACATCTCTTCCACACTTACCAATGTTACTGATGCTCTCTCCACGATATAATTGAGTGAAGTTCTTAAAGAATTTTGTGCATACCTTGTAAGTCGAGTAACAACTGCAACAAATGCTTCGTTAGATCCGAACAATTGACAAATTGAATGAAGGATTAAGATAAATACAAGAAGATTTTTAATATTGTAAAGAAAAATCGAGGAAATTTTTGGAAAGATTGTTGGAGGAAGACTCTGAGGAATAACATGAAAATGAATATGAATATGACGAGAATGCACAAAATTGACTTACTTTTCCACTCATGTTGATAGGAAACACTAATGCAAGTCCAATGGAAGATAGAGCCTCCATCCAACAATTAGATGTTACTGCAAATGGAGATGAGGAAAATGACACATGTGAGTATTCACTTTGGCCTCTTGAGGCCAATTCCATTTTGGTGTTAACATTGTTTTGAAGACACGAGGATCATCCTATTCCCTTAATGGAAGAATTGGGTGAGGAGAATCCTACATAGACATGAATGGCTACCATTGACATGAATGATGAAAAAGTATCCTCATTTGTAGGAATCCTGATAGATAAAATTGCCATGGATCAGTTGCCTCACATAAATATGTCAGACCATCATCTGAGTAATAAGAATATCTGCACAATTTACCTCAACTCTTTTACGATTGGGGGAGGGTGAGAGCTACAAAATTGTGGTGTTCAGTGAGTCTCGTGCTGGAAGGAGTATGAAAGTATTGATATAGGATCCCTCTAAGAAGAAATGGATGATGAAAGGACACATTCCAAGGAATTTCATGACATCATATATTGACGATTTTTTATTCCCTCCAGTACAAGACTCACTAAATGCCACAATTTTGTAGTTGTCTCCCTCCCCCAATAGAAACACGTCTAGGAAAATTGTAGAAATATTCTTATTACTCAAATGATGATCCAAAATATTTATGCAAGGTAACTGCTCCATGATGATTCTATTTAACGGGATTCTTGTAGCTAAAGAGACTTCATCATCATCCATCTGAATGGTGGCCATTCATGTCCATGTAGGATTCTAGTCACGCCCTTCTTCTATTCAGGTATTAGCATTATTCTTGTGTCTTTGAAATGATGTTAACATCAAAATGGAAGAAGCCTCAAGAGGTTAAAGTGAATGATCACATGCATAATATTCCTCATCTCCATCTGCAATAACATCTAATTTCTAGATCGAGGCTCTATCTTCCATTGGAATTGCATCGGTATTGACGATCAATTTGGGTGGAGATATTTTCTTATTTTCCATATTTTCTTTGGTACTATGTAAAAAAACCACAGGACAATGTTTTTCCAAAACCACAATCCAAGGAAATAGCATGGGCCAATGGTTTACCAAAACCATGGGCTTGTAAACCACCAATGATAAAATCAAAATATTACCCTTTTTTTTTTTCTTTTTTACTTACTTTCCTTAAAGTATCTTCCCAATAACATGGGAAATTACCATGGGTTTTTTGAAACCACACTTTCATACCAATTGCAAGGAAATTTGAGATATATGTAAGAATTTATATATTCAATACTCATTTATTTATTTTTGTTGCCCAAATAGGTTTATAATAGCGTGTATAAATGCAAAAGAATGAATATAGTCACATTTCTAGTCAATGGATGTGAATTAACATTGATGGTATAAATATTACCAAAAAATTTAAATGTAAAATACAATATTAAACGTAAAATACAATATTAAATGCAATATACAATAACATATATTACAATGGTTTTCCAAGTATCTTCACTTTACTTGCAAAAGGGTTAATCCAAGGCACCCAAGAGTTCGTCTCAATACTTCAAAATTACGCGATCAACTATGTAGTTACTTCTGCGATCAGGTTTGTGAAACAGTCTACGACATTCTTGTGTTCACCCGCCTTTCCAAAGTGCTCATTTTACCATCTGAAATCCATGATTGGCTAGCTCAAGGTGTGCACCTAGGTCTACTCACAATTAATAGCTTCATCCACAATTCATGGCTTCGTTCAAGGATTCAAGTTGTCTTTATGATGTGTCAATCCATCAAACCATCACCAAGCCTGTGCCCAGACTGTTTCAACAACAAGTGTGCCCCGCTAACCACTATTCCATCTATAGTAGTGGTGAAGAGGATCATATTGTTTCTAAAAAATTTCTTCGATAACACCTATCACAACCCCACAAGACACCTATTCATATCTTTCGATCATTCACCTCCTGAGGGCATGTGACATTGTGAAAGTTCTTACTTGTAAGGTGGAATTTGTCCATTCTATTTTTCTTGGGTCTCCCACAACTAAAAATTCTATAGGAAGTTGAGTTGGTGGAATTTTGAATGAGTACTCTCGATTATTTCCTAAAAATTTGTCATGTTTAATGTACTGGTGTATTTATTCCCTCATGTCTTTCTGCAGAATGACACTCTTGATGTGAAACCATTGTCCAGTGAGGGGACTTTAAACTCTTGCATCCTTAACATCACAAGGATCATAGAATTTAACAAAATCAAATCCAAATTCCATATCCACATTGCTGACATTGCACAAACGATCTGAGCCAAAGTCTAAATGGACATTCATGCGGCTGACACCATCGAATAAATGGTCCCAGCTAAGGAAATTACCTCTAAAACCATTAAATGCTTTCACATACATTGGATGAGGATCAATAGTATAATATTGATTCGATGAGGTTGAACAAATTTATGAATACCATCACATGGCATTGAAGACATGTCTTTGACAGTGACATTCCGTGCAATATTTTCCCATTATTCATGATGGATCTACTTTTTAATACCAAAACGTTGTGTAAAATGTTTAAAAATCTTTCTTAATATGATAATATTGTTCCAATTTGATAATTTCCAATTTGTCTCTAGTAAATTGATACATTGGAACATTTGGGAATTTGGCATGGAAAATAGAGTGGGCTTGTGCATCCTCAATATTCCATTTTTTTTCCCAGAGAGAAAAGAGTTCTTGATTTCCTTCATATCTTTTCTCTCTAGTGTAGAAAAAGATGGATCATACACCACAATATCATTTGCCCAGTTGGTATCATATGATAGTTTCAAAAAACCCATGGTGATTTCCCATGGTATTGTGAAGATACTATAAGGAAAAGAACTGAAAAACAAAAAAGGAAGAATGAGGGATAAAAATTTGATTTTACCACCCGTGCTTTACAGGCCCATGGTTTTGATAAACCATTAACCCTTGTTATTTATTTGGTTCGTGGTTTTTTTATATATATTATAGGACAGAGAATGTAAAATGGAGGAAATCAAATTGAAGTGATATAGGAGAAGTATTTCATAAGGAGTGTTTTGAAAATTGGGAAATAATATTTAATTAATTTATATTAAAGTATTAATATAAAAGTAAAATGCAATGTTTAAAGAATCCATGATGGTCCTAGACACCATGTCTTCCTCACTTACCAATGTTACCAATGCTCTCTCCACGCTAAAATTGAGAGAAGGTCTTAAATAATTTTGTGCAGGCCTTGTTATTCAAGTAACGAAGTATTAAGAGAAATACAAGAAGATATTTTATGTTGTAAAGAAAAATTGAGGAAAATTTTAGAAAGATTGTTGGAGGAAGACTCTGAGGAATAACATGAAAATGAAGATGAATATGACGAGCATACACAAAATTCACTTACTTCTCCACTCATGTTGATATGAAACACCAATCCAAGTCCAACGAAAGTTACAACCTCCATCCAACAATTACATGTTACTTCAAATGGAGACTAGGAAAATGACACACATGATTATTCACTTTTTCCTATTGAGGCCACTTCCATTTCGTTGTTAACATTGTTTCAAAGAAACGAGCATAATACTAATCCTTCAATGGAAGAAGGGGGTGAGGAGAATCCTACATAGACATGAATGGACACCATTGTTATGGATAATGAAAAGGTCTCTTCAACTGTAAGCATCCCGACAGATAGAATTGTCATGGAAAAGTTGCCTCACATAAATATTTCAGACTATCATGTGAGTAATAAGAATATCTGCACAATTTACCTCGATGTGTTTTTATTCGGGGAGGGTGAGAGATACAAAATTGTGGCATTCATTGAGTCCTTTGTTGGACAGAATATGAAATCCTCAATATATGATCCCTCTAAGAAGAAATGGATGATGAACAGACACCTACCAAGAAATTTCATGACATCATATATTGACGCTTTCATATTCCCTCCAGTACGAGACTCACTAAATGCCACAATTTTGTAGTTTTCACCCTCCCCCAATAGAAACATGTCTAATAAAATTGTTCAAATATTCTAATTACTCACATGATGATACAAAATATTTATGCGAGGAAACTGCTCCATGGAAATTCTATCTTACGGTATGCTTGCAGTTGAAGAGACTTCATCGTCATCCATGTGAATGGTTTCAATTCATGTATGTGTAGGATTCTATTCATGCCCTTCTTCTAATTAGGGATTATGATTATGCTTGTGTCTTCAAAATGATGTTCACGCCAAAATGGAAGTAGCCTCAATAGGTGAAAGTGAATGATCACATGCATCATTTTCCTTATCTCCATCTGTAGTAACATCTAATTTCTAGATGGAGGATCTATCTGTCATTGGAGTTGTGTTGGTATTTCCTATCAATATGGGTGGAGAAGTAAGTGAATTTTGTTCATGCTCCTCATCTTGATTTTCATTTTCATGTTCTTCCACCAATAATACTTCCAAGAAGTTCCGCAACTTTTCTTCACAATATAAAAAATATCTTTTTATTTCTCTTAGTCCTTCATTCCATTTGTCAATTTTGGCATCCAACAAAGCATTTGTTGCAGCCATTACTTGACTCACAAGGCCCACACAAAATTCCTTAATACCTTCGCTCAATTCCAATTTGGATGGAGCATTGGAAACATTTGTAAGTGTGGAAAACATGGTGTCCAGGCCCATCCTGGATTAATTTAAACTTGTATTTTACCTTTATATTAATACTTTAATATAAATTAATTAAATATTATTTCCCAATTTTCAAAACACTCCTTATTAAATACTTCTCCTTCTATATCACTTGACTTTGGTTTCGTCCCTTTTACTTTCTCTTTCCAATTTTATATATATATATATATATATATTCTTTTTTTCAATGTTTTATTTGTACTTTGTAAAACAAGCCATGGGCCATTGGTTTTCCAAAACCACAGGCCAAGGAAATACCATGGGCCAATGGTTTACCAAAACCACAGACTTGTAAACCACCAACGGTAAAATCAAATTTTCACCCTTTTTTTTTTCTTTTTTGCATATTTTCCTTATAATATATTTCCAATAACATGGGAAATTACCATGGGATTTTGGAAACGATGCTTTGATACCAATTGTATATCTTCCCAATAACATGGGAAATTACCATGGGTTTTTGGAAACCACGCTTGATATGATATGCAGGGAAATGTGAGATATATGTAAGAATTTATATATTCAATACTCATTTAGTTGTTTTTTTTTTCCAAATTTGTTTACAATAACATGTATAAATGCATGAGAATGAACAGTCACATCTCTAGTCAATGGACATGAATTATCATTGATGGTATAACTAATACCAACAAATTTAAATGCAAAATACTATATTAGATGTAAAATAAAATATTAAATGTAATATAAAATAATGTATATTACAATGGTCTTCCAAGTATCTTCACTTTACCTACGAAAGGGATAATCTAAGGCACCCAAGAGTTCGCCTCAATACTTCAAAATTATGTGATCAACTATGTGGTTACTTCTGCGATCAGGTTTTTGAAAAGTTATACGACATTCTTGCATTCAGTCACCTTACCTAAGTGCTCAGTTTGCCATCTAAACTACAATCTTGGCTTCTCAAGGTGTGCACCTAGGTATGCTCACAATTCATGTCTTCGTCCACAACTCAACCCTTCACTTTGGTAACAAACCACTAGTATGCACTCAGGTTGTCTCTATCATGGGTCAATCTATCAAACCCTTAGAAATCCCATGCTAGACTATTTCACCAACAAATGTGCCCCTCCAACCACTATTTTGGCTACAGTAGTTGTGAATAGCACCAAACTATTTCTCAAATTTTGCTTCAATAACACATGTCATGACCCCGCAAGACACATGTTCATATTTTTTAATCATTCACTTCCTGAGGGAATGTGACACCACGATAGTTCTTACTTGGTTGCTTGGAACACCAATAATAATTCATCCAGACTACACCTCTTCACCTAGATCATACCAATACTCTGTTCTAGGCTACTGATGAGTCACACTCCTACTTTAGTGTAACTCTTGTATACTTAGACAATTGTTAATAATTTAACACTTAGTCATATATATGAATACATCCATGAACATGAAAAACAAATAGAACAACTATGAAAAAAATGAAAGAATGAACCATGCCTAACACCTGTATAAGTCTTTGTTATTGTGAAACAATTACAATTTGAGCACTACCCGCTCAACTTAAAAAATGGGAAGATTCACACGACTTTACTCTCCTCACCAAGACACCCATAGACAGATTCATCACCCCAAGAATCTTTGTTGCAACCATCTCCACAACCTCTTACAGTGCACCTCAAATGTTCCTACAACCATAGACTTGTTATCCCTTCATTAGCACACACTTTTGTCGATCTAACACACATTTTGGTTCTATCTCACATATGCCTCCAAGAGAAATACATTTATAGACTTCCCCAAAACCTCCCAGAGAATCCCACCCTTGGCTACTTGTGCTCCATCTTAGAAACTCTACCTCAGTTTGTTGCCTCACACTTTTCTTCAACTTGTACAAATATGTTGTCATTATTCAATGCCTTATTTTTCATTGTGCACCCTTTCTCTTATAGGAACTTCAAGGGTCACTTGTGCAAAATGTCATGTATTTTGGGTTTGTCTCTCCCATTCTTGAACCCACACTCAAAAGACTTGTCGCACCCAACTGTGGGCCCATTCAAGCATGTATACCCATCATTTATCATGTCTCTACACCCCATCCTTGGGAATGCACCCCTTCGCTTGTGCATTCTCCCATGACAATCATAATGACTAATGTTGGGTGTGTCGATGGGGTTTTCCAACCTATCTGGTGTGCCCATGTTTCCGAGGGAAGATGAGTCCACTCCATGGGTATGCTCCCAAGTTTTCCCACCATTTCCCAAACACAACCTAAGTCTCTGTGAATCGTTCCAAGGAAAGTAAGGTGTGTTCCCCCTTGGCTCCTCACATCACCATTGTGTTCTATGGGTTACCCTCCTCACATACAAATGTCTTCGTTCATTCAACTGATCAGTTCCTCCTCTTTTTCTTTGTCCATTCTGCCTCTGAATCTTCCCAATGAGCGTAGGCACTCGGTGGATTTCGTGGGAGACCTTGCATCCTCCCCCACTACAATTTTATATCATCCTCGACAAAATTTATCAATATCCATGTCTTCTCTACCCCATATCTATATCTCGTGACCACTCAATGATTGGTGTTTCCTCAACTTTTTTTATGAAAGAAAACTCCCCTAAGGAAGTTGCATGAGTCTACAAAATGTTGTTGCTCTATGACTTATTGTTTCTTCTATACTTAGGTCCATCTACACACGCTTTTGTGTGTTGGATCTTGTTTTGAATTCAACTGATTGGGTAGAGAGTCCAATTATTTCACCTTTGTCTCAATAACTCACATATTCACGTTCAAAATTTAGTTTATGTCTCCAAAATCACCATATCTACAACTCCTCATTTACTCCAATTTTTCAAGTCACCCACTGTGCTCTCAATATTTTTCACCAAGGCACCTCCTCAAGGTGCTCCATTGGCCTCATTCCCTCCCACTGAGATAGTGAGCAATTGTTCCATAGTCTAGTTTGAAGGTGAAGGGGGATGGTTTGTTGGGCCATCTCCCTCATCTCCAATATATCCCAATGCAAATGGTGGAATGTCACCATACTTCTACTTTATGTACTAAGAAATGGTGCACTCAAACTGATTTTTCCTTTTCACTCCTCCATGAATCATTCTAGCATAGGGTCATATAGTCATTTATCATGTCCAATTTCTCTAGAGGAGGAATTCCCCTCTTCCGTGTTCTTCTCCACCAAGGTTATCACATCTCTCTCACATCCTCTTGGTTCATGGATGGTCTCTCATTCTATTGAGGGAACTACTCTGACATCCTCATCTCTGTGACTTCCTCTTATCGCCGTTGCCACTCATCAAGTTGCCAACCATCACCCCACATCATCCATGTTCGTCTCCACAAGGCTTCTTTCTCTAGCTCTCTGCAACAACAATCTTCAAGGAAGACATTGACATTCCTCCTTCCTTCCTCCTTATGGTAGGAATAGAACATGCAGTCTATCCTGAGAAAATGGAAAACATGTTCATGTGAGGAACAGGTGTTTCCTTTTCCCAGCTCATGAACTCCTCCCAACACAACTTCAAAATTGGCCATGGGAACAATGGTGAAACTCATTTTTCTACACCAATCACCAAGCTTCAACGCGATGTCCTTGGATACACCAACGACCCTCTCTACACTTACATTAAGTATCATGAAGTTTGTCTACATTGGTTAAGGCTGCAACTGATGCCTCTTCACCATTTCTTCCTAAGGAAGTTATGAGTCTCCTCATTGTCCACCAAGGCTACCAATGACTTCCTGTTGAGTTTGTCCTGTTCATAGAAATGTTTCATCTCATCTTGCTCTTGGATATCCATGGATTCACCTTCCATGAAATCATTCGATACATACAAGACTCCAATAGATGGGTTGTCTTCCTTTTCCAAATAATTCAACTTGTCTTTCAAGGGACAAATATTTATATAGTTATCATTGTAGACCATTTGGGACAAATAGTTGGGATAATATTATGCATGTTCTATCATCGTAGATTACTCTGTACCCACAATTGTAGACCATTCATGAAGTGGAAAAGTATGTCTTCTTCTGACATGTGTTTGATATCCAACATGAGCCTTGTGAGATGCTTGATGCAGGCTTGGATATTACCAACATTCTTGAGATCCAACAACATATTTCTCATGATCCATGCTTAGCTCCCCAGACTAAACTATGCCTTAAAGGATGCCTTCATATCTTCCCAGTTTCCAATCTTGTCAATGATTCTCCCAACTTCTATGTATTCCACCCAGTTCCTCCACCATAGCTTAGTGGTTCATTTCAATAACATTTCTACAATGTTCACCTTGCCTTCATCAGAACCTTCCTTCAACTTCTCCAAGTATTGCTCAATGTCCCAAAAAATGTTTACAAGCAACTTAGCATTGCAAGTACCATCATGTGGCTCGTGTTCCTTTATCTTGATCCTCATTGGCATTGTATCGCACAAGTTGTAGGTTTGGAAAAGCTTGACCAAACCACCAATTAGATACAACTAGGATGGAACCTACCCACTCACCTTAGGCAAGTATCTATGTCACTTTAGAGGTGAGCTAGTCATCTCAAGAGGGGAATCTCGGTGACCCTAGGGGGGTTTATAATGTACCCCAAATTTACCAATAATGTTTTTTATGTTGGTGCATTAGAAACTCATTTACTCTACTATACTTGACCAAGTTTAAAACTATTATTGTTGAAGTCAGAATATGACAAATCCCCATCAGTGATTACAAGTGACTAATCTCAAGGTCGTCAACTTTCCATTAAGATCGTGTTGTTTGAATAATTCAGTATATGTGAAACTTGTTCATTACATTTCAACATTTTAACATAGTAGACTAGTGTTTAAACTACTCCCAAAAACTGTAATATCCAAAAAAGTGTTGTAAGATTTATTACATCCATACAGGTCTATGATAACCCATCCTAACAGTTTTCTTCCTTTGTGAAGGAAATATAAACGTACTTTTGTTAAAGGCTTTGTCTTTTAAACATGCCTTAACACCTTCCACTATATCCAACATGTGATTACTTTTAAACTTACCAAAACTAGTCCCATACATTAAGTTTCCTTAACAAACTCCTACCACCCATGTATCGAGATTTGTTGCAAATGTAGTTGGGACATACAACCCTTACCCTATGTCTATGTATATATATATATATATATATCGTTTCTATATCAATAGCCATACTAGGCAGCGAATTTTCTTGAGTTCATATATATATAAGTTATCATATACCTGACCTGAAGTATTCAATGATAGTCACGTATATCAATATGTATATATCTACTTATACCAATATTTCCCTTACTATATACACATTCTGATTAATACATACCCAGTGGTCATGACCTGTCGGTTTCTGGTTAAACTTTTAACATAGCGGCTACATGAACTCAGTGCATACCAAATGTAACGAAAGGGTTTCTCTTGCATGTAAAGGTTCAATGTTTAAGGGGGGTTGTGGCATTTCAAAAGGAATGACAGGTCGTAATCCTAAGCCTGGTGGCACACTTAAATCAACCCTACTAATTCAATTGTTCCTCATGAAAAACCACTCAACTTGGTGATAAGGATTTGCATTGACATCGTTATGAATACAAAGTTAAGTCTGGTCTGTAAATTTCATTTACCACTAGAGTTTTCATTTAAACCAAGTCTGTGTTGTACTGGGTACTTGGGTAGTCGCGCCCAATGCTGGCTCGCCATATCCAATCCTTCACATGGCTAACGTACCAGTCATTCTTGTCATGCCATTACTCCTTGTTTGAAACAAGTGTGAGACTATTCCATCAGTGTAACCCTAATTTTTACGTCGAACAAAACCTTCCTCTGCTCTATGAGCATTTGTCCTCTGTGCAACCCATCTGTGGATTGCACTCTGTGTATTTGGAAACTTGGAGATATGACTTTTGGTCCAGAAATGAGACCAGTCAAATCCTCTCTGTGCAAGGTAATTCCGACCCTTTCTTTCTTACGTTTTCTGAACTCTCGAGATTCAACTTGTTTGAGACGGTTGGTGTTTAGCCAAAGAGTTGTTACCTTGTCCTAGTGGTATTCCTCCCAGTTCTTGCACTGGTCTGAATCTTCCATATTCTGTTTTTCATTCTTACTATGGAACGATCATTATCAATTATGTTTTCCCCATAAAATCCTATTTATTTTTTACTATGGGAAGTACCGAAGTATTTACGTTGCGTCTGGAGTGTCAGCCCTAGAATCTCTTATCTCTCTGTGTATTTGGAAACTTGGAGATATGACTTTTGGTCCAGAAATGAGACCAGTCAAATCCTCTCTGTGCAAGGTAATTCCGACCCTTTCTTTCTTACGTTTTCTGAACTCTCGAGATTCAACTTGTTTGAGACGGTTGGTGTTTAGCCAAAGAGTTGTTACCTTGTCCTAGTGGTATTCCTCCCAGTTCTTGCACTGGTCTGAATCTTCCATATTCTGTTTTTCATTCTTACTATGGAACGATCATTATCAATTATGTTTTCCCCATAAAATCCTATTTATTTTTTACTATGGGAAGTACCGAAGTATTTACGTTGCGTCTGGAGTGTCAGCCCTAGAATCTCTTATCTCTCTCTAGAAATGTCTTAAAAAAAACAATACTCCGAGTAAATATTTATGGGGGTACTCTGTGAAACCCTAGACGTAGCTTAAAGGTTCACCTTCCATGCTACATCGCTGAAGTTTTAAGGGGGTTTCATAAATCTCTGTTTGTATAATCCCCTTTTGTCACTTACAATGTGGATCAATGATAGATCTTCCTTTTATGTTTAATCTCTGAGTTCCACGTGGTGATGGCTAAGGATACGAAAATACCTCCGCCTATTGTTAAATATATATTGTACCCTCAACAGTATGATCGTACACTGCCATTTGTACTGGATAGTTGTACTTTATAATTTTGTCTTGTTTGAGCATAAATAGCTCAACCATCTTACATTGTAATTATCTCTTCACCAGTTCTCAGACTTCTTCATACATTTGAATATACATTCTCTCCGCATTTCTTTTTTGCTCCACAATTTATCATGGTATCGTAGAGCTATTAAAGAAGCGAAGCCTCTTCACATAGTCAAGAGAGCAACTCGATCCTCACAACAAAGAGCCTCACGGATCTTGAGAGCATCGCCGACACGCTTTTTTCAATAAGGCTTGGAGAGCTGGTCGTACTTTTTAAAGATCGGCCGAGAAGCTAGCTGAGGGAAGCGCAGATCAGTATTAGCCAGAAACCCTCGCACAATTTTCTCAAAGAACCATTAAAGATTGACGCTAAGAGCCGCAGAATCTTAAAGAAGTTTAAAGAACTTGAAGATTTCGCCACTATTCGTTAAAGATTCAAGCAGAAGGCTGAATCGTTTGAAGATTTTTTGAAAATAGCTCAAATCTATCAAAGATAGTAGCAGATCACGAAGAAACCGCGTGAAATTTTTTCAAATCTTTTAAAGATTCACTAATCTTTTCTTACGCAGGAGAAAAATCCGTTAAATTCAGATAGAACGATCTCAGCGCAGTTAATAGGCCATCGAAGTTGAACATCTCAACGGTTCTGGCTGAAACCAGCCCGTAAGGACCAGGAGATGAACAGCTAAAAAGCATTTCGGCCGCCGATCTACGCGCAGAGGCCCGCCACCGTTGGATCATGGAGAAAGTGCACGAGGTTTAACCTCTAGAATGCACAGGAGTGACTTCGACTTGTAAAGTCACGAAATCCCAACGCCATCTTGACCGTCCATCACATATATCACATGGGCGAGATCCATTCCATCGCGAAAAACGGAATCGAGAGTTGACGAAATGGAAGAATCTCGCTTCCTCCAAAAACTCCGAGCACGCGAAAATCGCTGAATTTAAACGATCGTGAGTCGTTCATCAGAGACAGTGGCGCCAGATCAACGCGAGATCGTCACGGTGATTTCGGCATTCGGGTTTCAAGTTGTCAAAGCAACTTGACATCGCAAATCGCGAAATAGCGATACGCAAAATCCCGATCATATCTCAGCCTTCCATCTCTCCCGGACACATGGCGTATCAAGGGCACCGCCACGATCGGCATTCGAGTTTCACGCTGACGTAAACTTTGGAGACGCTAACCGCGATATCCCGAAATGACCAAAGATCAACATCTTCCGACGCTGCATAAACCGGGACTCAAAGTTCGGTTAAAGCTCCCATCGCGCATCGATTCGGGAAATCGCGATTCTTGAGAACAAGTGATCGGTTTCTTTCCAGTGAAACTTCGACGCATATCTAGCCGTCCATCTGTTAGGACACGCGGAGGCGATCAAAGCTATTCGGAAAAAGTCCCGACAAGAAAAGGTAATCGACATTTCGGGATTCGAGAAACCAAAAGGTCGCACTTTTAAGTCGCAAAATCGCGAGAGCACATATCGTCTATCCGCTTCGACGGCAAAAGATCAAAATACTCGAAAGTCCCGAAGAAATGCTTTACTTCCGTAAATCTGAAAGTTCGGGAAATCAGCGGGACGAAGAACTTGTCCTCGTGAATCATTTAAATCCCGAATATTCGCTGATATCCCGATACGATCCGACCGGGTCCATCACTACACGATTCGACCGCTGAAAAGTCCAAAAGGCAATTTTTCACGTCAGTGATTTTGTACAAAGAATCGGAAAAGCCCGTAGAGATTTAACATTAAAGCGCGTGGTCACATTGCAATGAGACCAAATACCTTAATGCCCATAAGCCCCATCGGGCCATCGAATTTAATCGGGCAATCTCGAGATTGAGGTAAATACTAATTTTTCCTCTATTTTTCTTCGCCAAGATTATTTTAATGGCTAAGAATCTCGCCCGATCACTGGTCCGATTCTTTTGGGAAAGAATTACTAATTTTGGTCTCTTCAATGAGATCATTCTACAAGCACAAGAGTGTTAAAACCGCTGATCTCTTGGCTATGGAATCAGATCCAGCCTCTTCACCGCCATGACAAATGCCACAAAATTGTCACAGTAACCTCGAGGGACAAAAGAACAGAGAAATTCTGGATACAGTAATTGCGGATCTTGATTTTTCGAACACAAAGGCCGGTATCTAAACAGCTCGACATCCTCAAAATTTCCTACCAAGGAAAAGACAGGGTAAAAACAGTTAAACTCCAGACCTAGGACACACACACCAGACTTCGATGATGTAGAACCGAACCAGATCGGCCGCTAATCAAGAATATGGGGATCTGATTTACGATCCGACTCATTGGTGAAACCATCAATAATCAACGAATTGTTGAGAAAAATTCTCAAGTCTACCTGTGAAATTTGAAATGGTTGTAACGGAAATCCTTGAATCCAAGGATCTAACAAATATTTCAACAGATGAGCTATGGGTTCTCTCGTGACATTACGAGACAAGACTATATCTCTACGATGAGTTTGAATCAAATGCCTTCAATCTCAATTTCAAAGTCAAGAGGAAAGGCGAGAAGAAGTAGAGGAAGAGGGAAACAACTGTGGTAACCTTCATACCGCTGAGGAAATAGACAACAATATCCCAATCAGAACTTCCAAGGCCCACGTGAAATCAACAACAAAATCAACACCATCAATTTCCGTTTCAAAGATAAAGAGGGAGAAGGTCGAATGATAAATCCAACATTCAATGTTTTATTGCAAAAGTATGGGCATTAATTAATCTGAATGCAAGAAGAAGCAGACAGATCAGCTCAGGCAGAGCACATGCGACAAATCACACGCGAAACAACTCAGCAGGTATGTTACTCTCATGCCACAAAACTGAACAAAAACCTAAATATCTCTGGTTGCTGGACAAGGGCTTAAAGCAACAACATGATATGTAACAAAGAATTACTTTCAATCATTGATTCTTCAATTTCCTCCGATATTACTCTTGGTAATGATCATTTAGTCAAAGTTCAAGGAAGAGGAATTGTTCCATTCTTACCAGTGTATCGTAAAGAAAGACATATACAATGTCTATGATGTTCCAGATCTTAAACATAATTTCTTAAGTGTAGGACAGCTCATTGAAAAAGGTTATAAGGTACCTTTTGAGGGAATATCTTGCAAAAATCTATGATAGAAAACCCGCCAGAAAATTGATTTCCGAAATATACATGACTCCAAATAGGATGTTTCCCTCACCCTCAGAATCGCTAGAAATCTCGAGTCAACCCTATGCACGTAATGCATCAAACCATGAATGAAACAATGGTTTGGCATACCAGATTTGGACATCTACCATTTCAGAGTCTAAGTCTTCTTCAGAAAACTCCATGGTCAAAGGTTTACCTATTTTAAAGAGCAAATCCCCTCATGTGAGTCTTGCATACCTGGAAAACAAAAGAGAACCAAGCCCACAGTCTTCCAATCAAGCCAACAACATCTTGAACTAGTTCACACACTAATCTATGTGGACCAATGCAAACAGAGTCAATAGGTGGTAGTTTTTACTTTCTAACGCTATTGATGATTTCAAATAGAAAATCAGATATATTTTCTCGCATTAATAAGTCTGAAACATTTACAAATTCAAAGAATTCAAAGTTTAATCCGAAACAGAGTGGTAAATTTCTCAAGGTACTCTCAAAGTCAAATGGAGGAGGAGAATACAACTCCAAGAAAATTTCAAACTTCTGCAAATCACAAGGCACTCCAATGCAAGCAACAACAAGGTGGCACTCCACAGCGTAATGGAGTGGCCGAAAAGAAAAATCAGACTGTCATGAATATGGCAAGAACACTTCTCGTAGAAAATGTCTGACAAACACTTTTTGGGCTGAAGCAAAGAGTTAATGATCAGCTTCCATCTTAAACAGATCACCAACCTCCAGTCTAGAGATGAAAGTTCCTCAAGAAGCGTTTAGTGGGACAAAGCTAAATGTAGTTCATCTAAGGACATTTTGGATGCATAGCATATAATAGCGTACTTTCCAAATTAAGGAAGAAACTTGATGACGAGGAAAAATGCATATTTTCTACCTTCCACATAAGTGAAAAACGTGAAGCTTACAAAGCCATAACCCAGAATCACCATGAAATTAATTCTCAGTAGAGATTTACAATTTTTGGAAAACCAATTAGGGGATGATTCAGAAAACCAGCAAATGGACAGCCAAAATCCTGTCGCCGTGTTCTCAAAAACACGTAGTAACCAATCGTACATTCTAACCAATTCTCCAAGAATGCAAGCCCAAGGACCACCAGATAATTCATATGATAGCTCACTTTCTAGTAGAGAATCATTCTCTAAACAACAAAATCAAAGAACTCGAAGTTTGAGTTTAAATCCATCGGGCAACAGTTGGATTACTTTGAGCAACATAATCTTTTGTTTTAATGTCATGTCAACCAACATCTTTTAAGGAAGCTGCACTAAGGAGCCACATTGGGTTCAAGCAATGAACAAAGAAATTGACTCCATTGAGAAGAACAAGACATGGGATCTTGTTGACGGTTAAGACACAAGAACAACATTGGTGTCTCAAGGGTTTACAAACCAAACTAAATGAAAAGGGCATATTGAAAAGCACAAGGCAAGAATTGTTGCCAAAGGATTCTCACAACTTCGGTGTAATTCTATTATGGCGAAACTTTTTTCTCCAAAGAGAAAGATTAGACGACCGTATGACTTTATTGGTCATAGCAAAGACAACACAAAATTAAGGGCATACTTCCCAAATGGATGTCATGTGAGCATTTCTAAATGGATTTTAGAAGAAGAAGTTTATGTAGATCAACCACCTAGATTTGAAGTCCAAGAGCACCCAGCCAAAGTGTATCGGGTTAAGAAAGCCTTAGGTGGCTTAAAGCAAAGTCTAAAAGAGCTTGGTACGTTATAATTCGACGAATTTCAAAGCCATTCCAAAGTGGCTTCTAACCGTGTCAAAAATGAACCCACACTTTATACCAAAACAGACGCCACTCTGTAAAATACTATCTGTGTTTATATGTTGATGACATGATTTACACAAGAAATCTAGAGCTAACAGATTTCAAACATGCCATGCAATCCGAATTTGAGATGATAGATCTTGGTATCATGAAATATTTTTTTAGGCATTGAGGTTCATCAATCACCCAAAGTCATTTTTGTCTGTCAACAAAAGTATTTTATAGACATTCTCAAAAAGATTTCAGATGGAAGGATGCAATCCAGCGGAACCCCCATACCATTAGGCACAAAAATTAAGCAAGAAAGATGAAAGTCCTAATAAAGGATTCTATAATTTTATACAAAAATTTTAGTCGCGCTTGTTGTATCTACAAAGCAACTAGGCTCGACATCATGTATGCAGCTAGCCTTTTTTTCCAGATTCATGGAATCACCCCAAGGATTCACACTGGAAAATGGCAAAACGAATTTTGGTTTATGGTACACTACATCTGATGACCTGTTACATTTTGGCTTATGGTACACTACATCCGATGTAATCAACTCTCTCTGGTTACACAGATAGTTATTTTGCAGTAGCCTGGATGACAGGAAAAGCACATCGTGATATGTTTTTCAACTGGGCACCTTAACCCGATTTCACATGGCATCGAAGAAGCTAAACCGACAGAATAATATCTTCAGAGGCGAGCATGAAGTCAAGTACCTCAGCCTCTTGTCAAGTCGTGATACCGTAAGATTTTTGAAAGACATGTCACAAACAAGGAAGGATCCAACTCCTATCCTCTATGACAACACACGCTAGAATTGCATTGATTCAAGAACCATGTGTTCCACAAGAAAAAATAAACACATTGACACTCACTATCACTTCATACGCGAGCTAATCAATAATGGTGACATTGCACTTCAATTTTACGGTTCTAGAGATCAACCTGCTGATATTTTCACCAAGCCACTAGGAAAGTCAGCTTGATCTCTGTGAGATGCAAGACTTAAGGAAAGTCAGTTTTTGACTTCCAGAGACAGCACTTAGGCATAGTCAGTGCTGTTGATTGTAACTGTTGAGTCTAAGAGGGAGTGTTAAATATATTGTACCCTCAACAGTATGACCGTACACTACCATCTGTACTGGACAGTTGTACTTTCTATTTATGTCTTGCTTGAGCATATATAGCTCAACCATCTTACATTGTAATTATCTCTTCAGTTCAGTTCGATACTTCTTCATACATTTGAATATACTATTCTTTTCTCTCTGCATTTCTCTTTGCTCCACAATTTATCACCTATGACGAAATTGGTGTGGTAAAACATAATTCCACAGGAGTTTTACTTCTGATTTCAATGTTTGACTTTCCGTAGTATCCCAGGTACATATCAATAAAAGTAGGCATATCTTAAGCTTCAGATATTTATATTATAATTCTCTTTGAAAAGGTATAACATGATCTTTTTGCCTATAATCTCAATATCCAGACCTCTGTTCTTGGGTTTTCTTTATGAGTTCTCTACAGAAAGATATAGTACCGCATCTGACTTGTACTTTCCTTTCGCTGGTTAAAGGATTTAACAAAAACGACAAGGGGAAAATTTATATAGGTACAAGAATCTCGTCCTCCGTTCCATCAGTTCCCTGGCATTTTACGAGGTGCATCTCACACACACACACACACATATATATATATATATATCCTCACTCTGTATGCTATTTCCATATGCATTTTAAAATAGATAAACTGTAAATTCCTTCAGGCCACAACGATCCTTGAGGACGAGGCCTTTCTTGTACACTGTTAAAGTTTTCGGACAGTAAGGTTTTTGTCCTGACTTATCTGTAAGAATGCATCGAAATATTGTTCCTTTGTGAAAACTAGGTCACAATAMTCATAGTAAGAGTCATAGTTAAGTCTATGAGATTCCTTCTTATATAACCCTTGCAATTTTGGGTAACTCCTAGTATTTAAAAAAATAAGAATCAKGACCTAAGCTTCTCTTGTATGTCCKATAAATCGATTCACCCTTTTGTAGGCTCCCAGACTRTGTACTAGGTGCATAAAATCTAGTCCTATAACTTGGGACTTATGTCTGTGTAAATAAGGCTACGCTTTACTCACTGTTTGGTTACGCAATTTATATATATACGTTTGATCTATTTAACATTGAAATTTCTAATCTCGTCAAATCTCTTAACACTGTTCTAGTTTTGTGACCTATACAAACTTCTCATTTATGTTATTATTCGTCAAATGCACTCTGTATTTATGAGAATATTATACACAGATTTCATCGACTAATGATTGGGCCTTGTCTTTTGTGAGCATACCCATCAGCTATTCCAAGGTCCACTCCTCCCCTTTGGGTTGTGTACAAATCATCGCTCAATACCGATGTGGACTACTCCTACGCCAACGTTAAGCTAAGTATCACTTTATTCGCTTAATAAAAAAAATTATATGATTAATTAACATAGTTTACTGAATCCATTACTTTCACTTTGCAAGTTAATCATTCTGAGGACATGGATTTACGAGATCGCCTCCCTCGAAAGGTATTCAGGTTCCAACTCTCGGCGTTAGAAATTTAATCTCCCAGGTTCTGTTTATAGTGGTACAAGGTTCCACCCTAGGTTATTATTATTATAATAGTTTTGCACCAGGGTTCCATAGATAACTGGTTACCTGTATTTTTAATTCCTTAATGGAATAAATAGATTCGAATAGGGAAGACAAACCTATATTGAATACGATCCCACTATTTAATAGTTATGATCACATGTGCTATGTAGAATGTTAAAACCCTATTAAGTGTTGAATCGCCTCTCTAACATGCAACATGTTTTAAATACCCTGAATTTTTTCTTAAGGGTTTTCTGTAATTTAAAAAGGGTTGTAATTCTCTATGCTTTTGATATAGATTGATAAATGGAAAGTACTGGAAAACTCATGTGATTCAAGAACTTATGAGTACATTGGATGTTTATGCAGCTCTGTGTATCTAAACATGCAACAATATATATATACATATATTTATATCCTATATTCATTTACAAAATTTCATTTAGCATTCCCACCGTCCAATATTCCTTAAATTGAATACTTGTACGTACATATTTACATACATGGTGTACATATTTACACACCTGGTGAAGTTTATAACTAACACAACAATAATTCTATTTTATTTAGCTTGACTATATATCCTATGTACATGTATTTACGTAACTCAACTTCATTAGCAGCTAAAATTCACCGTATCTTTCTTAACATTTCTCAATGAATAAAATCAACTGAAAAGACTTATTCTACCATTCATTTCATTCTACCAGCTATTAATCAATAAAACAATTCAACAAAGAAATAATTAGATGTGCATATCTACTTGCTTCGTTCACCCCCTATCTTGACCATGAGTCCATAAGGGCTAACTCCAATCCTCCTCCTTCGATATAGTCCTCTTTCAGATCAAAAATCCCCTTGCCTCACACTCAGAACAGTGCTCATAACAACAAGTGATATCCTTTCTCTAGCATACTTAGCAGTGTCCTGCCTCCTCCCATATGCTCTATATGAAAAAGAATCTAGTGCCTAGGTCTTTTTCCCTTGGGAATTTTCGCAGCTTTATGAATCCCTGATTTTCAAGGGCTGCCAGTGGCCAAATTCTTGATTTTCTACTTGTAAAATTCAACCTTGAGGTAGTTCAAGCCCGTTCCCCACTCATGGAGTCATGGCAACCTGGTTGTTCCATTTTTCCCTCAGCAATAAATATAAAAAATATTTGTCTCTTACAAGTGTCATAGTCAAAGATTTGGTTGGGCAACTCAAATATTTGCCCAACAGTGGCAATAATTAATTACAATTAATCAAATTCCAATTTTAGAATTTCCATAAATGGCAATAATTTTCAAAATACAAATTTGCCAAAAATGGAAATGAATTCCTAAGTGCATAGACTTTAATAAATAATTATTTTGGGGATATTACATCCTCTCCCCCTTTAGTACAACACTATCCTCATTGTTCGTTCCTTTCTCGGAACAGGGTTGGATAATATTTCTGCAAATCCTCCTCCAATTCCCAAGTGGCCTCCTCAAGACTAAAGTGCTTCCATTGCACTTTTACTTGGGTGATGGCTCTGTTTAGTATTATTGTTTCTCCCTTGTCCAGAATGCACAGAGGTTTCTCTTGGAACTCGTCTTCTAGTTCCACTTGCACCATGCTCCAATCGATCATGTGATTAAAATCATAAACATATCTTTTTAACAAAGAAACCTGAAATACATTATGAACTTTTAAATTTGCAGGAAGTCCAAGTTTATATGCCACGGGTCCAATTCGAGCTAAGATATTGAAGGGGCCACCAAACCTAGGCGCCAACTTTGAATAGTTTCCTAGATTTAATAAACTTCTTCTTGCTTTGACTTTTAAATACATGTGATCTCCAACTTGAAATTCCTGGTGTCTTCCTTTCAGATTTGCGTAACTTTTATGTCTATCGTGTGCCTCCATAAATTTTTTTGTGCTTTTCTTACCATTTTCTCTATTTCCTCGAGCATTTCTTGTCCCACCATGAGTCTTTCAACTGGGTTATCCTAGCTAATCGTAGTTGTACACTTTCTTCCGTACAGTACTTCGAAGGGGATCATCTTAGTTGATGTCTGATAACCATTATTGTACGCAAATTCCACTAAGTGCAGGTATTCCTCCCACTTAGTTGATTTTGTCCTTACGTACATTCGTAACATATGTTCCGCAATCTGGTTTGTTCATTCAGTTTTCCCATCCGTTTGTGGATGGTAACTTGTGTTGAAATTCAAGTTAGTATTCAACCCTGCAAACAATTCTTTCCAAAACGTAGGTGTAATTTTTACGTCTCTATCTGAAATAACCATTTTAGGAATACCATGGAGTCTAAAAATTTCCTTCATGCATATTTCAGCGATGTTAATAGCTTTATAAGTAGATTTTATAGGAACAAAATGTCCAGACTTGCTAAGCTTATCAATTACTACCATAACTGAATCATTTTTTTTTTGAGTTCTAGGCAAACCTGTGATAAAATCCAGTGATATAGTCTCCTATTTCCATTCCGATACAGGTAGAGGTTTCAACATGTCGACTAGGTGCTGGTGTTTAGCCTTCACCTATTGACAATCTTGGCACTTAGACAAGTATTATGTTGTCTCACCTTTCATATTAGGCCAATAAAATAACTTCCTTAGTGTTGTTACAATTTTTTGGTATCCCGGATGACCAGAATATGGCTTCTTGTGTACTTCGTCCAAAACTGTTAACTTTAATTCAACAGAATCTGGTATGTACAACCTATTTTTTAATCTTAGTAATCCATTTTTGTCCAAACTCAGATCTGTTTTGTCTAAATTTTCTGCATTATTTTGTAATCTTCCACTGTTTTGATGTATTTTTCATCTTTATTACATGAATCTTTTATCCTTTGCTCAAGGTCGCTTTCTTCCTTGCTAATATTTATCTCAAACAACCCATGAGTTATTCTACTTAAGGAATCCACCACTTTTTTTCTTAGTGTCTGCGGTACTATCTTTAGATGTTCTTTGTGTTCTTCTTCCATTTTTTAATATACTAGAATGTCATCAATAAATACCAACACAAACTTGTCCAAATATTGACTAAAAATGCTATTCATTAAACACATAAATGTTGTTGGTGCGTTAGTGAGACCAAACGGTATAACAAAATATTCATAATGTCCATATCTCGTCCCAAACGTTGTTTTACTTATGTCTTCATCCTTTATTATGACTTGGTGATAACTAGATCTTAAATCCAACTTAGAAAAATCTTTGCCCCTCCCACTTGATCAAACAGATCATTGATTCTAGGTAGGGGACATTTGTTCTTAATAGTCATTTTATTTAGCTATCTATAATCAATGCATAACCTTAGAGTTTTATATTTCTTTTTAACAAAAAGGACCAGTGCTCCCCATGGTGAGACACTTGGTCTAATATATTTCTTGTCTAACAGTTCTTGTAGCTGAATATTTAACTATGTTAATTCAGGTAGACTCATCCTGTACGGTGTCTTAGATATAGGGGTTGAACCAGGAAGCAAATCGATAGAGAAGTCTATCTCTTCTTGGAGGAAGTTCATGTATTTTGTCTACAAACAAATATTTGATTCATGTAAGAAAAAAAATCCTCTAGGCTAGGTTTGTTTTCTTTTTCCAACAGATTTGTCACTTGGATAGCATAAATCTGACAACCTTTACTCATGCACTTCTTAAATTGCATTGTTGAAATCTGCCTAACCGAGACTGGGTTTCGTATGCCTTGTACTGTCTTAATAGTGTTGTTTTTGTCTTTGTAAGTGAGTGATTTTTCATAACAATCCAAAATTGATTTATGCCTCTCTGACTAGTCCATTCCAATAATTATATCGTAATACCCTAACGGTAGAATATTCCGATTTATCTTTGTGTTTTGACCATCTAAACTGAACTCATAATAAAAAATGAATTATGTTACCTTTCTTTTTGTTCTTGTATGTTTGCTAGTTGTACTAGCCAAGACTTTGTATGCCTTACTTTCTTAATTTTATTTGAATCCACTACACCAAGGGAAACATAACTCAAGGTAGCTTATGGATCAATTAAAACAAAAACATGATTATTGTTAACTTTACCTTCAACTTCCACTACAATGGACTGGTGGTCAGCTTGTCGTCCATCCACAACTACTTTGATCCTGTGTATTCTTCTACCCACATCTCCCACTGTAGAGGCCTCTTGCAGGTTGTGAATTGTGGTCCTTACTGCAGAATTTAGACATGGACAGTTCCTCCTTAAGTGGGGTTCTCCATATTCCCATCATTTTAACGGTTCTCTGGGGATGTCCACAAACTTCTTTGTTCCTACATTAACTAGTTTACCTCCCCCTTAGGTGTTCTGGTTATTGGAGTGAAAATATTTCCTTGGAAAACTCTTTGTTTCATTTCGGAAAGGGGTTGGTTGATATCCCTTCTTTTGTTAGTTCATTCTGTCTTGTTTCTTGTCTTTCCAAGCCTTGGCAAATTCAGACCATTGTTTTTATTGATCGTAGAACATTCGAGCCTTTATGAAAACTTCACTTAAGGTCTTGGGGTTGTCGAACTTGATTCTTCCCTTATTGGACTGTGGTAAGAAAATTAGGAACCACTAGATTTTTACCTTGTCTTCCCAGATATAACGCATGAACCTTAATAATTCCAGAAATTTGTTTATCAAGTCATCCATAGTTATTTGACTGAGTCTTAGCTCATAAAACTCTTTGGTCTTTCTTTCATAGTAAATTTTAGACAATTATTGTTTCTTAAAGTATTTATTGAAATCCGACCACTCCATCTATTTTTCCTTTAGGGCCTTGGCCAACTTCAGGTCCTGCCACCATATAGTTTCTTTTCCTTTCAAGTTATAGATGGCCATTTTGACCTTCATGTTGCTGGAATAATTGTAGATCTGGAAATACTTTTTTTATTTCTAGTAACCATGCTTCAGCCTCCTCCCCTGTCTTGGATTCCCCGTCAAAGGTGGACGGTTTTATTTTCTTAAACTCTCCCTCTAGATGGTCCACCTATTTCATATTTCTTCCTGTGGTTGTTTTATCTTCTATTGATGGTGTACCTTCAGAAGATTTGTCCATTTTTTCTGCTTCAGGACTAGAATCCTTGGAGGCTCTTTTGTTGACCTCTTCTACCTGGTTATTGTCTTATGGTTTCTTCTTTGTTACTATGCTTCGTAGCAGTACTTCATTTATTTCCTATTGTTCTTGTTGTGCCTTCTTCAGTTTCTCATTATTTGCCTTGAAAACTTGCAGTTCCACAATGAGGTTTCTCATGGTTTCTAGAACCTGGATGGCATAACTTCCTTCATCGTTCTGCCCAAGATCTCTAGTAGGTCCTTTCTTGGGATTCTCCTCAAGTCTGATCTCCTCTTCATTCTATGATTCCATTATCACAACATAAATAAATTTTTTCTGTTTGTAACAATAAATGTTTTGTTAGTTTTTCATTTAAACAAAAAACATGTGATAAGAAAACATTTTTTGCCCTGTTTAAGGTCCAAGTGTTGTAACCTTTGCTCTGATACCATATGTAATGTACCCCAAATTTACCAATAATTTTTTTTCTTTTGGTGCATTAAAAACTTCTTTACTCTACTATACTTGACCAAGTTTAAAACTATTATCGTCGAAGTGGGAATATGACATATCCCATCAGTGATTACAAGTGATTAATCTCAAGGTCGTCAAATTTCCATTGAGATCATGTTGTTTGAATAATTTTGTATATGTGAAACTTGTTCAATACATTCAACATTTTAACATAATAGACTAGTGTTTAGACTACTCCCGAAAACTGTAATATCCAAAAAAGAGCTGTAAGATTTAGTACATACATACAGGGCTATGGTAACCCATCCTAGCAGTTGTCTTCCTTTGGGGAGGAAATCTAAAGGTAATTTTGTTAAAGGCTTTGTCTTTTAAACATGCCTTAACACCTTCCACTATATCCAACATGTGATTACTTTTAAGCTTACCAAAACTAGTCCCATACATTAAGTTTCCTTAACAAACTCCTACCACCCATGTATCGAGATTAGTTGGAAATGTAGTTGGGACATACAACCCTTACCCTATGTCTATGTAGAGATATATATCGTTTCTATATCAATAGCCATACTAGGCAGCGGATTTTCTTGAGTTCATATATATATATATATATATATATATATATATATATATATATATAAGTTATCATATACATGACCCGAAATATTCAATGATAGTCACGTATATCAATATCTATATATCTACTTATACCAATATTACTCTTACTGTATACGAATTCTTATTAATACATACCTAGTGGTCATGACCTGTCAATTTCTCGTTAAACTTTTAACATAGCGGCTACACGAACTCAGTGCATACCAAATGTAACGAAAGGGTTTCTCTTGCATGTAAAGGTTCAATGTTTAAGGGGGTGAGGGGGTGGGGGTGGGGGTGGCATTTCAAAAGGCATGGCAGGTCGTAATCCTAATCCTGGTGGCACACTTAAATCAACCCTAATAATTCAAATGTTCCTCACGAAAAACCACTCAACTTGGTGATAAGGATTTTCACTCACAACATTATGAATGCGAAGTTAAGTCTGGTTTGTAAATTGCATTTACCACTAGATTTTTCATTTAAACCAGGTATGTGTCGTACTCGTTACTTGGGCAGTCATGCCCAATGTCAACTCACCATATCTGATACTTCACATGGCTAATGTACCAGTCATTCTTGTTAAGCCATTACTCCTTGTTTGCAATAGGTGCGAGACTATTCCGTCAGTGTAACCCTAATTTTTATGCAGAACAAAATCTTCCTCTTCTCTATGAGTGTTTGTCCTCTTCAAAATCCGTCTGTGTATTTCACTCTATGTATTTGGAAACTTGGAGATATGACTTTCAGTCTTGAAATGAGACCATTTGAATCCTCTCTGTGAAAGGTAATTCCGACCCTTTCTTTCTTATGTTTTTTAAACTCTCGAGATTCAACTTGTTTGAGGCGGTTGGTGTTTAGCCAAAGGTTTGTTACCTTGTCCTCATGGTA
>SNQJ01S0000315.1:114327-131230 GCA_010110895.2 Picea sitchensis
AAATGTGAGAAGGAACAAAAAATAGTTTCTAAGCAACCCTATCCTTTACTCCAAGAAGACCTCGCAACTATGCAAGTTTGTGCTCGTTGAAGATTTTGTTGAATATGTAAATGTTTTCACGGATCTGATGAAGTAGATGCACCATTGAGATGTCCACACATATCCACTTTCTCTTTTTGTAATGAATAATATCAAAATAAAGTTTGGATGAAACTATGAAAACCGTGCGGCTGTTTCCGGAAAAACGATGAAATTTTGTTGATTTTAAAATGATCACAACTTCACTTCCCGAACATTGTTTCGGACGATTGTTTTTTTAAAATTGGATATTTTTCCAAGAGGAATTCAAATATCCATTTTGTTTATGCAATGTTTTCTCAGAAAATATTGAAATTGAATATGATGTGCGTGGCCCTTTTTTTGTCTCTTGATATGCATGCATGGTGCATGCAAAAGTGTCTGCATGTGAATCCTGAGATGCACACAATATATCTTCAGCATGAAATTAAGAAAATAAATAAGAAATGGCGTAGACATCATCTGCAATTAATGGATTTTTTTTTTTTCATATACTTGTGTAGAAGAATCTTCAGAATAAGAGGCTTGATGTTCTGATGGTTTCTCTTCTGGCTCTATCTTTCCAATCTCCTGCATGCAATCTTCACAATCTTCTTTATTCCTGAATAAAACCTCCAATCTGGTCCATAATTCATTTCGAGTTGATTCTTGTGAGTCATCATATACTTGGTGGAGAATTTCATGAGAAATAAACCAAAGGATACATCATATTTCCGTATCTTGTCTATTGAGAGAGTCAATTTTCTCATCGACAGAATCAGGCTCTACTTCCATTTCCATAGTTATCTGGTAGAGACCTTTGCTTCAGAGAGCAAGGGTGATCTCAGCCTTCAATTCAAAGTAGTTGAATGGATTTAAGACAACATGCTTGGGATGAAGGTGTTGATCCATTGATTTTTGTTGCCTCCTTTGACGGTCTTTCACTTGCAAATAAAACTAGTATACCTCTCCCTCAGATTCCCTGAGGCTCTAATACCATGTAAAATTCTGAGATCTGAGAGATCTAGAATTCGATGAGAAAAATAATACTAATCCAATGAATTTGAAAATAAACAGAGAATAGAGAGATAGAGAATAATTTACTCCAAAAGAATGAATGTATTCACACTATATTAAAAATTACAATGAGATCAATTCAATATATAGAGAGGAAATGATCTTGTCACTAATAATAGCAACTGCCACTAAAATAGCAAAAGCAGTGAAAAAATAGCTAAAGAACATGCCTAAACCTCTAAAATAGATAACCCACACCTAGCATGAGTATGATAGGCTGAAAAGTGCGCTTATCTATAATCGATTAGCTAATTAAATCTTATCCATGCATGATTAGCTAAATAAATCAAGTTTACTAAAGAAAGGGAATAAATTCCTAAAATCAAGGGACACTTTCCTTGATTTAAGGAGGAAGTGTACTCTCCTTCATTTAGAGTTTTAAACTTTGAATGGAGATTGGAAAGGATTCACTAAGCGGAGTTATAATTAATGAACTCAATATTAATTCCATGTCATAGGGGACATATCCCTAAATTTAAGGAAAACTCCGTAAAATAAAGGAAAGTGTCTCCTACCCTCTCTAGAAGGTCAAATCAAGTGAGTAAAAATGCATTGGGATGCATTAACCAAGGTCTAGGTGCCTAAGATAAGTAATACACCAAGGGAAGTTAGGATTATTCTATAACAAGAATGTGCATCAAATATTACCCTGTCAAACAAGTAAGTGCTCAAATACATTATGTGACTTGCCAAGCTTGAATATGGGATGGTTGAAGAGGTGTCCTATTGGGTAGATATTTCCTAGGTCAGATAATGTTTCGCGAGTGATCACTCTCTAATCCATGTAAATTGGATGAAGTGGTTAAGGATCAAGATGTAATGTGCATGGGGTTCATGACATACAAGGGGTTGTAGTGTTTCATTCATGGGTGCCTTTGTAGAGGGTGTGTGGCACCTTTGTTTGCAATGCAATTTTTCCAAGCACAAAATTTTTCCATTCTTTGTTTCTTTCATGTTTTAAGGACAAGTTGAAGGCCACTTTCCTAGCGTATTGTCCAGATAATGACAATGTCACTCACAAATACTTTGCATAAATGAGAAGGTTTGCTCGTGATGAGACCCCCTTTGTCTCAATTGTGCAACTAAGAGCCATTACCCTGGCTTGGTGATTGGATGATGGTAATGTCAAATGGCTAGATATCCATGGTCATGATAGGCTAGCTCGTGATGAAACCTACTATCCTCCAACTAACCCTCTAAGCATTATATATTCTTGTGGGTTTCCTTTTTCTTATAGATAAGTGTTTCATTGCTTTCTTGGGGGACTCATGGGTGATTCATTTGGAAGGTTTTTATATAGGATTTTATATTTTACCCAACAAAAATCCCTCTAGGATTTCAGCCCCTTCTTCCCATAGAATGAGGGACAACTCCTTCTTGGGTCAATACACTATAAAATCCCAAAAGATAAGGAAATGGGGGGTTTAAATGATGAAAAGTGGTAAGTATGGCCTAGAACGGTATAATGCCTCTTCAAGGGAGTTCCTAGTAGAAAACCCATTCCCAAGGAAGACCACTTACTAGGGCACAATGTCAACCACCAAGGTCAAATAGGGAAAGGCATAATGTCCAAGCATATGTCATGAAATCTAAAGAAATCTAAGATACAACATACTTAAATGCCTCAAATACTGAAATGACACTCACCATAATACCTTACTTGTACCTCATGTAGCAAGGCCAAGTTCCTCTCGAAAGCCAACCAGTGTGTTGGATGCCATCTAAAAATCCTGACCTTTGTGGTGGTGAGAAGGGTCTCCATCTGTGCAAGTGGATACTGCTTGGTCATGTAGTCTCTCAGCACTCCATATATGCAACCTGAGGGCCTTGAGACATAATGTCCTTAGTTATCCCACAAAATGGGTATAATAGACATGAAGACAAATCTTTGTCCATTAGAGAAATTTTATTTAAACAATGTGATGGTGTCATATTGGTCCTTAAACCTTTGTGTGATTGTGGCAAGTGTGTCCTTCACTTCCTTGAGTCTATCCTGAACGTCATTGGTCAAGGTGATGAAAACAAAATCTATAGTTTTCTTGCACTCCGAAACAACTTCATTAAACCCACGCTTCATCTTTCTTACCTCAACCTCCATCTGGTCAACCTTCTCACCATGCTGGCACATTGTATCAGTCATATGCTTGGAAATCCTCTCCAAGACAACAAATCGATTCTTCATTTTGATGGTCTTGGGAACCCTCTTGGTGTCACTTGCATCTGCATGCGACCCATACATGGATTTCCCTTCAAGTATCTTCAATTTACCTGAAAAAGGGTTCATCCAGGGCACCCAAGAGTTCATCTCAAGGCTTCAAAATTTTGGATCAACTCTGTGGTTAATTCTACAATTGGTTATTCAATAAGTTCTATGATATTTATTCATTTTCCCTCATTTCCCAAGTGCTCGGTTCACCCTTAGAACTCTATGATTGGCTTTCTTAAGGGTTGTTCCTAGTTCTGCTCACACCTCGGAGATTTGTCTACAACTCAACCTTTCACTTCCGTCACAAAACACTAGTCTACACTTACGTTATCTCTGCAATGATTAAGTCCATCGAACCCTCACGAATATTGCACTCAGACATTTTCACCAACAAGTGTGCCCCTCCACCACTATTTTGATTGCAACGGTGGTGAAGAGAACCAAACTATTTCTCAAATTTTTCTCYGAGACCAATTGTCATGACCCCASAGGAGGCCTGTTCATATCTTGTGATCGATCACCTCTTGAGGTCATGCGTAACTRTGAGGGTTCTTACTTGGTTTCTCGACACACAAGGAATACTTCATCCAAGCTATGCCTCTTCACCTAGAGCATACCCATATTATATTGTAGGCTATCGGTGAGTCACACTCCTACTCTAGTGCAACTCTTGTATACTTAGACAATTGTTAATATTTTAACACCTAGTCATATATAAGCATACATCCATGAACCTGAGAATCTGAGAGAAAACTTGTGGAACAAATGAATGACAAACACATAAATGGTGTGGGAGGAACAAACCATGCCTAACACCTGGATAAGTCTTTGTTATTTAAAAACAAGTACAATATGAGCTCTATCAGCTGGACTTACAAATTTGGAAGAGTTACACGACTCATCTCACCTCACAAAGATAATCATACACTGATTTGTCACACCAACACTCTCTATTACAACCTTCTCCTCAACCTTCTGCAGTGCATCTCAAACATTCCCACAATAGTAGAGTTGATGTCCCTTTATTACTGCATACTTTCACCAGGATAACACAAATTTTTGTTATGTCTCACACGTTAATCCAATAGACCTATGTTTGGAGACTTCCCCAAAACCTCCCAAATCATCTAACCTTTGGATACTTTCCTTCCATATTGGAAACTAAACCTCATTTTGTTGTGTGAGACTTGTTCTCCAACTGTCTTTCCAATCTTCTGTGCCTTCTTTTGGCTCTGTTCCATTTTTCTTATAAGAAATTGAAGGGTAAATTATGAGAAATGTCATGTATTTTGGGTGTTTTATGTCCCTTTGTGAATCCACAATCAAACAAATCATTTCACCCATTCATGTACCTGATGCACCCACCTAAGCCTACATTCCCATCAATTGTCATGTCTCTTGGACTGGTGCACCCCATCCTTTGGCGTCCTCCCCTTTCCTTATGTGTTATTTCGTGTCAATCATCATGACTCCTTGTGGGTGTGTTGAATGGGTATTCCAACATCTCTTGTGCTCCCATGCAGATGAGGTAAGATGGTTCCACTCCTTGGAAATTCTCCCAAGTTTCCCCGTCATTTCACAAATTTAACCCAAGTTTCCATCAATCATTTTACGGAAAGTAAGGTGTGTTCCCCCTTAGTGTCACACGTCACCATCGTCTCCTCAAGTTTTCCCTGCTCAATCCAGATGTCGTTTTTCATCCAACTAATATATTCCTCCTTGTAATCTTCATATGTTCCATCATCGAATCTACCCAAGGATCACGTGCACTCGGTGGGTATCATGGAAGACATTACATCCTTACCCACTACATTTTTTTTCCATCCCTGACAACATCAATCAATATCCATGACATCTCTACCCCATCTTTGGATCGTTGCCCAACTCAATGATTTTTGTTTTCCTCAACTATGGTCGTCAAGGAAAAATCCCTTAAAGTTTCATGATCTACAAAGTGTTGTTTTCTATCTAATTATTGTTGCTTCCATACTATGGTTTGTCTTCTCATGCTTTCATGCATTGGATCCATTTCTTACTTTAGCTGATTCCGTAACTAGTCCAATCATCACACCTCTATCTTGAAAAATCACATCTTCACGTTCAAACATCATTTTATGTCCAAACTAGGTTGTTAGAAAAAACAGAATGCCAGAATAATAAAATGAAACAAATGCGAAAAACAATCAGAAATACGCAATGCAAAGAGAGATCTGATTCGTGGATTTCGCCTAGTGTGGTCGTCCGCGAGAAGAAAATTTCCAGGTCCTTCCTTTATTGTATCCATTCATTTGCTGGAAAATAATAAAGGGATACAACCTATGACAAAACCCGTTGTAACTTCCTAATACTTTCTCTCCACAGTCTCTATCTCGAGGAATACCAATGTTCACCATCAACCCTTGGCATAATACATTTCCCTCATAAAGAGGTTTTCCTTCTAGGGACAAAAACCTAACATAATCTCTATCGTTAGATATCAGACCTTATAATGAAGCCGGGTCCAGATTCTGATGAAATTGAAATATACTTTTATAAGGCAATATTTTCTTGAGGCTTAAGCCCTCGAACCCCCACCGGGGACCCTCTTGCCCCCGGACCCTAGCCAGGGGATAGGCCCCGGACCCTTGGAGAAGTACCCCCTCTGTACTCCCGGAGTGGAAGAGTGGCCACCAAAACTTAAGGGTGTAAATGCTTCATGGGGTATAAACCCGGTACGAAGAAATAAAAGACCTATAAATCCCGGGGAAGATAATCGGGGCTCCACAACCAACAATCTCCCCACTTGAGGCCAGATCTCAACAAACTCACCATTTGCATTGTATATCTGTTGGACTACGAACCTTCTTGGACACATCAAATTTCTCATCTTCATATTCGTTCTTGAATATAGCCCGAAGCTGAGGCAGAACTTCAGTTTTCTCCTGAATTACTCCTTTATTCCAACTTTAATACCTAAGATTACGGCTGGTCTTCTTTTTTCCATCTTCAATTGTCCATCTTCCAAAGGCGGATGCGTGCTGAAGTAGTACCTCAACTATATATGCTTAATCTTTGAATGGAAAACTAAGTTCTTTGAAAAGTGAATGGCATTCTGACTGTCACAGTACACCCTATTGTTCTCCTGCTTCTTTCCCAATTCCTCCATAAAACCTTTGTAACCAAATCATCTCTTTACCCCAGCCTCTGTAGCGGCAACATACTGCCTACATTTGGTGAAAGTGCAACAACCTTTGCGGTTTCAAAATCCAACTCTTGTTGTTCACCTATAGTAAAAACATACCACATGGTGCTCCTCCTGCTACATCTTTATCACCCGCCATCTCTGAATCAACATATCCACAGCCAGAAAAATTATATGAGACCTCCAAAACATAATGCATGCGTAGTAGTACCTCTCAAATACCTAAGAATCCATTTTCTTGCCTCCCAATGTTATTTGCTTAGATTGTTCATATATACCTACTCGCTCCCCTTTGCATGTGCAATATGCAGTCTTGTGCAAACCATTGCATACATCAGGCTATTTGTTGATGAATATGGGACCTGGACATGTATTCTATCTCCTGTGTCTTGGGACACATTTAGCCCGTTAATTTGAAATGGATTTCCAAGGTGTATAACTAGTTTTTCATTCTTGCCATTCTAAACCTCTCAACACCTTCTCTATGTACTCACTTACTGAGCCAATGTTAGTTTGTGATTTTTCTTGTCTCTTGTTATTCTCATGCAAAAGATTTTCTTTGCTGACACCCAAATCATATCACAAATGAATTGGCTAATTTATTCTTGAGTACATTTATATCACATATTAGACCTGCAACAAGCATGTCATCTACATACAATAGCAGATAATATGGCTTCCATTTTCTTTTAAAATAAAACACAGTGATAGAATGACATCTATTATAACCACGATGCTGTTATAAAGGCTTTGTCAAACTTCAAATGCCAACGCCTTGGAGCTTGCTTTAGGCCATACAAGCTCTTCTTCAGCTTTGCATACCAAATTCTTCTTCCTTTGACCTCATCACCGTAATTGCTGCATATAAATCTCTTCCTCCAAATACCCATGTGGAGAGAAAGTTGTTTTTACATCCTAATTTCAGATGCAAATCTTCATCTGCCACAAGACTTAAAATAGTTCTAATTGAAGTCATTTAACAACGAGGAAAAAAATATTTCATCAAAATCTAACCATACCTTTCTTTTGTACCAAACCCTTTACAACAAGTCTGTGTATGCATTTTCTCCTCCATCTTCTTCCCTTCAACATAAAACCCATTTGATACGTATATGCTTTTCCCATGAACTGAACCAAAGTCCCAAGTCACGGTATTTACCAAGGAATCATTTTCTCTTTCATGCCTTGCTCCCACTTCTTTTGGTGTCTGCATTGCCTCTTCATAACGATGCGGTTCACGAGAATCGATCAACAATAAATAATATAATGAAGGAGAGTATAATTAGAGGGGGTATACTTAGCTTTGGTAGATCTTCTAACAACCTTGCAGGTGTTTGAGGTACATTTTTCTCTTGTTGTACATTTTGATTTCGAGGTTCTTTGGAATTTCCTTTTCATTGATCTCATCAAGCGCTATGTAATTCTTGTTTTACGTTTCTGTTTCTTTCCCTATAGGCCCGATCTTCCTTGCATGACCTTCTCATTGAATATGACATCTCTCTCCTAATGATTTTTGTTATTTTCACAATCCCATAAAGTGATAACCAAAATCATTAACACCATAATCCAATAAAGAATTTCTTGTATTTTGCCTCAAGCTTTTGTTCTATTTTCTTGATCAATATGGACAAATGCTTTTTCTAGTGAAAAGTTTTCAAAAAGTATAGTTTACCTTTTTTACTGTCATTCCTCCTCTGGAATTATACCATCCAAAAGAGCTTGAAGGTCATAACACAATAAGTAAAAGAAGTATCTACAACATCGCTTGAGAACTATAAGGGGGAAAACAGTATGCAATCTCATACTCCTTGCGGCTCCATGATTTTCTTGTTCATCCTTTTCGACACACAATTTTCTTGTGTAGTGTTAGGTAGACTACATCTTCTCTCCTCTGAGATCCCATGGTATGAGCGGTAATAATCAAATCATAGCTGTAATCAATTCTGCCTCCATTTTTCTTATCTGAGACACTTCAAAACTTTTTCCTATCTCATTCTCAACTAAAACTTTCCATTTCTTAAAAGTATAAAAACATCAGTTTTGTAGGGCTCAATAAACCCAAGTTTTCTAGTTGCATCATCAATAAAAGTAACATAATAATGAGATCCACCAGATATGATACGACTAGATCCCCATACATCGCTATGCAATCTAACCTTTCATTCTTCTTTTTCTTTCCATTTTGAAATCCGACTCTTTTGTTTTCCATAAACACAATGCTCCGCGAAGTCAAAATCAATTTGTTTAAAATCTAACAGCAAATTTTCTTTTGTGGAAGGATCTTCATGCCAACCTTCTCCTCATGTCTGACCTATGATGCCATGAGTGGTATCCACTCTTATAGAAACTAAAGATATAGAAGAGTCGATATTACCGATTACATAGAAGCTAAAGATATAGAAGTCGGTATCACCAATGATCCTTTGATGACCTTCCGCGTCTTATCTGTAAATATGGATATACAAACTTCACTTTCCAACTACCTTGTTAAAATCAGATTTTTACTTAAATCTCGGAACATGTTTACCTCTTTCAACAGCCATTGGTTTCCATTTCATTGCTTTATTTTACCTTTCCCATTCCAACAATTTTGCATGGTTTATTACCACCCAAATGAACCTATCCCGGAAATCTGTAAGACATAATCTGAAAATGTTTCCTATGGAACATGGCATGAAATGAAGCTCGAATCTACCTAAGACTTCAGGAAGTATCTGAAAGAATCAAGCATCTTATGGCTGTTACGTTTGCTTCGAATTCTCATGTTGTCCATCTCTTTGTTTCTTTTGCAAGCTTCGCAATGTTCTTGGATATCCCTTTCTTCCCACAATTCCGGTACTCTATCTTTCCAAGTCGGATTTGGATCTTCCCTTCCTAAAATTTCCCGCGGTTCTCTGAGCCCTTTTCCTCTATCCTTTTGTCTTCCTGTTCTCCATGTGCAATCACCGGTTCACGATGTCTCACTTGTTTTTTTTCGTCGCATTTCCTCACTAAGATAACACCAACAACATCATCAAATTTTAGTATTTGAACCAGAGACATAATTACTTTAAATAGCGGTAAGCTATTCGACTTTGGCAATGAGCACAAGATTAGAAGAGCCCCTAACCTCATCATCAAAGTCCACTTTACCGAGCTTAGTTGATTAGTAACCATATTAAATTCATTTAAATAATCACCTTACGGACCCACCTTGACGGCATCTTCATGTAAATAATCTCTTCATTAGAAATTACCTTGTTGATGTTGAGGACTTTTTTCAGCCTGAATTTATTAGCGCATCCATCAAGCTAGTTCGGTATCTTTTCTTCCGAAATATTGAAAGCCCTTAGGCGATGCTGGAAACCAGCCCGTGCTCGTTCCTGGAGGCAGCTACGTCAAGAATCTCCATTCTTAAGTCCTTCATGGCGGCGGTTTCTTTTCTGCTAAAACCGATGGTAGGAATAGATCCTTTTGATATAAATGATCTTCCATCTGCATCTTCCCATGGCCCAGTAGTTTTGGTAGTTAGATTTCTCGACCCTAAACTTTCCATCTTGGAGCATTGCTCACTCGGAACCCGAGGGAACCTTTTCTGCGAGGTTACCTTATGCTCATGATGCAGGTATTAGAGAAAAAGCAGGACCGTGGAGCAATAAAATAAAACAAATGCATAAAACAAAACAGAGAAGACACACAATACAAGAGAGACATAGATTTGTAAGTTCACCTAGTGTGGGCTATGTCCACGAGAGAAATTATCAGTCCTTCCTTTATTATTATCGGCAATTTGAAGGATACAACCCTCACCAATAAAACCGTTATGGCTATCTTCTTTCCTCTCACCAGTCTCCTCTTAAATACAATATTCACCATCAACCATAGCGCAATACATTTCCCTCGCAAAAGAGGGTTGCCTAGGGCAAAAACCTAACATAATCTCTGCCATTAGATGCTGTGACCTTATAATGAATGGTCAGATTTACAATGAAAATTACAATATGCTTTTATAAGGCAATTTTTACTACAGGGGCTTCACCCCCAAACCCACACCGAGGGCCCACTTGCCCCCAAACCCACCAGCCAGGGGGATAGCCCCACCAAACCCCACAGAGGGGGTAAACCCCATGTGGAGGAGTGTACAATAATCCACAATGTACAACCTTCATGGGGTATAAAAAAGGATAAAAACAAAGACCTCTAAATCAGGGAGATAATCGGGCTCCACAACCAACACTCGTCACATATACAACTCTTCATTGTCTCTAATATGTTAATTCACCCACTGCATTCTCAATTTTTTTAACAAAGGAAAATCCTCAAGGTGCCCAATTGGCCTAACTTCCTCCCACCAACACAGTGATCCACATGCCACACTATAGTTTGAAGGTGAAGGGGGGTGGTTGGTTGGGCCATCTCTCTCATATCCAATCTATCCCAATGCGATCGACGAAGAGTCACTGTAATTTTGTGTTATGTACATAAGAAGTAATACACTTGAAGTTATTTTTCCTTCACACTCATCCATGATTCATTCTATCTCAGTTTCATATAGCCATTCAACATGTATAGTTTCGCTAGAGGAGGAATCAAACGCCTTAGTTCTCCACCAAGGTTATTGCATATCCCTCACATCCTCTTGGTTCATAGATGGTATCTGCTCTTGTTTAACAAACTACTCTGGCATCCTCATCTCTATGACTTCCTCTAATCTTCACTCCCACTCATTAGTTTTTCAACCATTTCCAAACATCGTCCAAGTTCATCTCCACAAGGTTGATTTCTATGGTTTTCCACATCAACCATATGCAAGGAAGACATTTCGCTAGAGGAGGAATCAAACACTTCCTTAGTTCTCCTCCACCAAGTTTGTTGCATATCCCTCACATCCTCTTGGTTCATAGATGGTATCTGCTCTTGTTTAACAAACTACTCTGGCATCCTCATCTATGTGACTTCCTCTGATCTTCACTCCCACTCATTAGTTTTTCAACCATTTCCAAACATCGTCCAAGTTCATCTCCACAAGGTTGATTTCTATGGTTTTCCACATCAACCATATGCAAGGAAGACATCGATGTTCCACATTCCTTTCTCCTTGTGGTAGGAATAAAACATGCAGTATTTCCTAAGAAAATGTCTAAATTGTTCATGTGAGGAATATGTGTTTCCTTTTCCTTCCTCATGAACTCCTTTCCAAACACAACTTCAAAATCATCCATAGGAACAATTGTGAAACGCATCTTTCTACACCTGTCACCAAGCTTCAATGTGATGTCCTTTGCTACACCAACGACCCTCTTTACACCTACTTTAATTGTCTTGAAGGTTGTTTGTGTTGGTTCAGGTTGCAAACTAATCCTCTACATCATGTATTCCCTCGAAAATTTATGAGTCACCCCAATGTCCACCATAGCTACCACTGACTTCACGTTGAGTTCGGCTTGCACATAACAAATTTTCATCTCATATTTCTCTTGGTTGTCAGTGGCTTCACCGTTGATGACAATGTACAAAAACTTAAAGACTCCAAAACATGGGTTGTATGCCTTTTCCAAATCAGTCAACTTCTGTTTCAAGAAACAATCCTTCGCATAGTGCTCCTTAGCACAAATCCAACACAAAATCGACTTATTTTGTTTCACATTTTCTTAGCATTATTTCACTACCCTTGGATGTCTTCATGTTTCCTTTTTCCTTCCTATTCCCCTTATATCTATTTCTTCTCACCTTGGATGTCCTTACTATTCCTAGGTCCTATTTTGGGTTCACCTTAAAAGTCCAACAATTTTTCCATTGTGGTGATTGTTTATGCAAGAGTTTGTACATTTTATCGCCGCAACTCACTCTGCACCCATAGTTACAGACCATTCATGAAGTGGAAAAATATGTCTTCTTCTGACATTTCTTTGATATCCAAAATGAGCCCTATGAACTCCTTGATGTAGGATTAGATCTTACCAGCATGCTTGAGATCCAAAAACTAATTTCTCGTGATCCATGATTGGTTCTCCGGACCAAATTGTGCCTTCAAGGATTCCTTCATCTCTACCTAGTTTTCTATCTTCTCAATCATTCTCTCATCTACCAAGTCTTCCACCTAGTTCCTCCACCATATCTTATCAGTTCCTATCAAGAACATGATTACAAAATTCACCTTGCCTTCATTGGAGCTTATGTTCAACTACTCCAAGTGTTGCTCAATATCTAAAAGAAATTTCCAAGCGACTTAACGTTGTGAGTACAGTCATATGGATCGAGTTCCTTTATATTGATCCTCATTGGCATGATGATAAGTCTTTGTTAGTTGTCCAAATATCATTTCAACAATGTGATGGTGTCATATTTGTCCTTCAACCTCTCTGTGACTACGACAAGTGTGTCCTCCAATTCCTTGAGTCTATATTGAATGTCGGCGAGGAAGGTTCCAACAATCACATTTGCAGTTGTTTTGCACTCATGAATGACTTCATTAAACCCACCCTTCATCTTTCCTACATTAGCCTTTTTATGCCCTAACCTAGGAATAACTAAGGAGATTATGTATCGAGGCCCAATGGTCCTAGACATGGAGTATCGAGAGCCATATTGACTCGAGCTTGGCCCTGGAGGGCCCATCCTTCTTCTTCAGCGCCTCCATCCTATCAGCAACAACAACATCCATCTCATTGGCCTGGTCTTGAAGCAACAATGGGTGTTGATCCATGAGGTAATGAGTCTGAGTATCATGGTATGTGTAATTGAAATTGAAGTAGAGGGGATGGGAGATTGATCCAGATGATTATTGATTTTGTTGATTGTAGGTCCCACAATTGACACTTGAAGATAGTGGGAAAAATGGCCTAAAATGCACCATGTGGGTGAAAAAACTCAAATGGTATGGTAAAATGGTCTATTTTTACTATTAATAGAAATTGTTTACCCACTTCCTATAGTGTGTGCTAATTTTTGACCTTATGGACTAATAGTGTAGTGGAAATACTATGTTTTTGTTGGTTTTTTCCATGATTTTTTTTGTGGTTTCTAGCGTCATACCACCCGTTCATGCCTTTAGAAAGTATAATCTTTCACCAGCATATAAGATAGATTTTCACTCTGTTTTTCACTTTTGCATCATCCTATGACCATGATCCATAGATGCTACGTATGAAAATTTTTATCAGCGACACAAAACCTTATTTCTGCTACTATAAGTGTCGTTATTAAGTGGCAGAGACTTACCAAACATAGGTGCCCTAGTTAGAACCTTTGTGCCTTTTGGTGCCCATGTAGAAGTTATTCCATAGGATAGAGAGTTCCTTATAGTCCCAATATGACTTTGTGTTCGAACCCCATATCCTTATTTACAATCTTTCTAATTGTTACCTATGGGACTCCCCCAGCCTTGGTTAAGCTCTTTTCCGACTCTTGAAAAAATGAAAAGATTATCGAATGAACTTGTCTCTTTCACACTCATTAAATGGATTTGAAACGACATATATTTGGTATAAGTTTAACCCTTTTCCAAACAAAGTAGACTACTTATGAAAAATGAATACACTAGTCACCATTGACTAGAAGAGTTCTCCTAGGTATTATTTTATACTTTTTCGGGCCTAGGGGAAAAAATATACAAAAAGGACATTTTTTTTGGTGTTAAGTTATGATTTCATTCCATCATCTTGCTTGCACTATTGAGCCTATTTTCGGTTTCCACTTTCTTGTTATAAGCCTCTTACCTCGTCAATTTGCATCACCATCCAAGCAAATCCTTTTATATATCCTTTGCATCTTGACACCATGTACCCTAAAAGGAAACATTCCCCCAAGTGTCCATTCCCTACATGCATTTCCTTTCATTGAGCATAGGTATGTTCCACTGCTTGGAGCTAGTTTCTTACTCACAACACTCGTTTACTCTCCTATATCATAGCATTTTGTTTCCTATGAAAAAAACACAAAAGATGGGCAGGAAAAGAATATTATCTCATAACGGCAGAAGCCATGTCGCCTTTCAATAGAACGCAAACTTTTGATTCCAATGTCATCCAAATTTTGGTTTTAGCATGCCTGTAGGAAGTTGAATTCGTTACTTAGAGTTTACTCCTACGTCTGCTTATATTTCCATTCCTTATGGAGAGTTGGTTGATGCCTCCTACATTATAAAGTTTTATCATCAAGTCTAAGTTGTATGAGTTATGTGTATGTCTCATGCTCTTGTTCAAAGGAAGTATATAAGCCTGTGTTGGCCATTTCTTAGAACTCTTGACTTTGCATGTCATCCATGCCCTCATTGTATCTCAGAGTCACATGAAGGTCTAGTCCTACCATGCACCCTGATCCTACTTTCATTAAGGGTCGGTAAATTTGAACTCAGCAGTTGACATTTCCTCATTGGTCATCGACTAGGGGGTTTCCCTTGTGTTCAACGACAAGAAATCTATTCACACATTGGGTTTTGTGTAGTGTCTTGGATGTCATTATCCTTATTGGTGGTTTGCTAGCCTTTGTCGACAATTTTCCTGATTGGTTTCTATTCATAGGGTATCTTTCGTGCACTAGTTTCATCTCGTGCATGCGAGGCATGCACAGGGTCATTGGTTCATGAACATCCTAATCGTTCGAGATCCTCCTAATCATCAAAATATTTCTTTGTAACTTGTATTTAATGATGAGATATTCCCTAATCCTATCCTTTCAATGACTCTCCTTCCATCGAATTCAACTCATCTATTCTGGAAATGAGACCTAGAGTCCTATGAGTACCTATAGCCTTATAGTCATCAATGGCAGTCTCTCCCTCCATCGATAGTTGGGAATACATAAATGTCTCTTGATCGATGGATTCTTCAAGTGTTCGACCTCAACACCCTTATTCACACTTGTAGAATGTACCTAGTGCCTTGATACCTAATTTCATGATTGGTGGGTTGTCTCACGTTTTTTAACGGTATACCTTAAAGACCAGGAATCAAACAAAGTCTCATTGTGTTTGACCTTGTTATCCCTGATTTCTAGGGATAACTAGGAGATCATGTCTCGAGGCCCACAGGTCCTAGACATGGAGTACCGAGAGCAGGATTGACATGAGCATGGCCCTGGAGGGCCCATGTTTCTTCTTCTTCATTAGATTTGTCCTGTTAGTAGTAGCAGCATCCATCACCTTCAGCTTGGACTTGTATCGGAAAAGGCTCTTGCTCCATGAGGTAATTGGTCCAGGTATCATGGTATGTGTCATGTTTGATCATTATAACTTTTAGATATATGCATCAGATTCCTTTCATTTCTGATAACTGCTTGGATCTTACACTAACCCGCTTGACCATGGTTGGGGGGATTAATGGGGTGCCCTAGCAAGCTTGTATCCATAGGTTTTGGTTAGCCACCAGGGGGGATTTTGAAGAGCCATCGTCCGCTCCCACCATATTATCATCATTTACATCTTTTCTCCCATTCATCTATCCCATTTCCCTAGGCCGAACATTAGGATGACCTATTTGTGGGGTTACACTTTATCCTGTGGGAAGAAGGGGCTAAAGGCCCAGGGGGTAAAAGTAGCTGGTAAGAGATAAAATCCATAAAAATAAAACCTAGAGATGCCTCACCCAGGGATCCCTGAGAAGGCAATAAAAAGCCTCTCAATAAAAAACAAGAGGGACCCGAAGAAAAATAACAATAAAACAAGACCTAACCAAGAGGATGGGAGGTCTCATAACAAGCCAACCCATTATGTTCATAGGTACCTAGAAGTATGACATTTCCATTATCTTGTTACCATGCCAGGGCAGTGACCTTTGGTTGCATGGCCAAGGGAAAGGGGGTCTCATCACAAGCTAGCCTTATCGTCTCTGTGAAAGTACTCGTGGGTAACACTGTCATCTCTGGTCACCACACCAAGCCAGTGTCCTCTAGTTAGACCTTGAAATAAAAAGAAAGAATAAAGGCAATAAAGGGCTTGGAAAGAATTGCATCTATGACGGGTACAACTCACCTCCTACAAAGGCACCCATGGATAATATTCACCCCTGTCTTTCACTATGTTTGGACATCCTTGAACCACACCACCTCGTATTACATGGCTTGGATGATATCCTTTGGGAACTTTCCATTTCTTATGGATGTTGGCCCAATAGGGCACTTTGTCTTTTTCTTCAGCTTTGTATAGTAGGTCATTGTAATGTCTTTGACCTATTAGATGATATGCTAGGGGTTTTGTGCATGCATTTGATAAAATTAATGATGAAATATGATTAACATTGCTATGATCCCGAGGACTAATGATCCCATGGACGGCGAAGTTTTTGATGTGCAGGACCATGCTCGATGGAAAGGTACCAGGTGGATCGATACACATGGGGAGATGATTGGCTCAGACCTCCATGGGGATGAAGATCCCATCAGATGGTTGATGGGACCTCATCAGG
>SNQJ01S0000315.1:143466-162378 GCA_010110895.2 Picea sitchensis
AATAAATACATAGGACAACCCCTGGATGGGGTGCCACGTTGCAGAGCAGAGCCACTCGGGATAACACCGGGATGCACCATTAATACATCCATCGACGACCATCCCCTCAGCAATTAAACAAGCATGAATCCGTGCAGCAAAATCCAGGAGATGAGCCCCTTCATGCAAGTGATCAGTACAATGCACCAACACACTCGGAAGAAAGTCTTAATGGCCATGGCAGTCGCTGTTGTCCTCCTCCTTATCACCCGCCATGACAACATTGAGCGACATTCACCCATTGCAGCGTCGAATGCAGAGTTAATTTTAGCAGAGCAACATTTTGCAAACCCACTGGAGCTTTGGGGAAGAGCCTTACACCCGCAAGGAACCTTGGTCATCCCTAAGGTCTCCATTATGCCCAGAGCACGAGGTAAGTCACGCAAGGGTGAAACTTGGTACACAGCCGAATCTCACCGCCAGAGGCAGAAGAAATTTGAGTAGGCGCTAGTCATGGCTTCCTTTCGAAGACGTAGGAAACCACGAACGCCTCCAATGGCGTACGTGGAAGAGATCACCCTGGATGACGCCATGCAAAGCTATCCCAAGCTCCCTCTAATCATAGTCCCGGACAATTGGAATCCACCCACTGATTTTGGCACTGATGACAAGACTTCGCCTTAGGGAAAACTGCTTGGCTCCAGTGCAAATCGCCTGACGGAGAAATTTACCACTTGCTATGTTGAAGAAGAGACCTCGTCCTGCATAAAAGGAAGCAGAGACTCACCCCCTAGTGCACCTATGGAGGAGGCGACCCAGCTATCCAACTAACCGACAGATCACGACTGCACAACACATGCAAGCGAAGGAGCAACGGGGCCCATTTCCTCAGCCTCTGTTGACGGCCACTGGTAGGACCATCACCCCTTCACCAATTCAAGGTACCTATCTCTAATCTTTGATATGCGGAGCTTGTTGGATGACCAAATCTTCTGCATCGCCCGAATCGACCATCGACTCGACATGTTGTTCACTGCTCATTCCAGGACTCTCCCTAAGCGACAATGCCCTACGTGCACGCAAGCTTACGCATTTCCAGCAGGATGGCGAAGGCATGGGGACGAGGACGAGCCGACCGGATAAGAGGTTCAATGATGTTCTTGGTTAGCAATTTTTTTCTGTTTTCGAACCAGGCTTTTGCCCAGTTAGATCTTGGCTATTTTGCAACTAGATTTTTGGCATAAAGTTTAAACTTAATGGTTAGACGTCCTAGTTTCCTTTGGGCAGGACTGTACTCTGATAGTTTTGTTTGCTGGGAAACAAATGGCATAGGATGCCCAACTGTCTCAATTTCCTATTTAGGCGGGGCAGCTGGCATTGTAAACAACATCTATAACTTGGTAATGATAATATAATAGGTTCTATCCTTTTTTACTTTAAAAAAAATAAAAAAATACATAGTACAACTTTTTATATTTAGATGTGGTGATTGGTGAAATCCATTGATTATGTAATTAATTATACATATTGAAAGATGAGAAGGGAGCAATAACACTTCAATTCTGTCAACCAATTAGAAATGAGAAACAATTATTTTTATTATATCGGAAAATATATATTTGTTTTCCTATGTTAAAAATTACATTGCATACACAAATTTATGGTAAAAAGAAAATTAATGTCACATCAAAAGAAAACTCGTTGCTATAGTCCCTTGGCAGGGACTAATAAGGAAATATATTTATGTACATCAAAGAGTGTCATTATTGTTTCCACCTTTTTTGAGAGGGTTCTTGTATTCTTAATTATATAGAAATAGTTAATAGAAATAATAATAATAATAATGGAGCCAAAATATAACCTATATTAGGATAAATGTAATATTTCTCTTAATCTGTGTTATATTTTGGTTCTATTATTATTATTATTATTATTATTTGATTTTTATATAATTAACTAGTATCTAGATATAAAATGTGTTTGGAATAGGAATATGTTAATAAGTGGACATATTTAACTTGTTAAAAGGTGTTCAACCATGAAATTTTACCTATGTAGATGTATTAAAATGACCCAAAACCTTGTATAATAAAGTTCAGTGGTCAATGTTCCTAGCAATCAAACAAAACAATAACATACAAATAAATCCTCATCTCATAGGAGATGGAGAAGAATTTAGAATAAAAAAAGGTTGACTTTGTCCAATTATTAGTAATCACTTATGTTTATTTATTTTTTTAATATATGTCTAAAAGATTTATAATATATACATTACTTCACATAAGACAAATTCTTCACCAAATATGAAAAAGAATTTAGACTAAAAAAGGTTGACTTTGTCCACTTATTAGTAAGAACTTACATTTAAAAAGTTTTTAATACATGTCTAAAATATTTCTAATATATATGTATTTCTTAACCTAGGTTACATTTTGGTGCAATTATTATTATTATTATTAATTTATGTATCTCTATTAACTATGTCATGATGATTAAGTGGCATTTAGATATAAAAGGTGTTTGATATAGGAATGAGTTAATAGGTTGACACAACCTATTTTTAAGGGACTTTATTTTTTCCAATAAGGAAATGATTTTGTTAATTAGATGAAATTATCACTCACTGATAAATTATTATCAAATTTGGAGAAGAATTTAATAGAAAGATGTTGAGTTTTTCCATTTACTAACTTACTCCATTTAATATACATTTATATTCACCAAGTTATCAATATTTGTGTCATATCATTACGTGTTAACGAACACTAAGGTTTAAAAGGGTTTTAAAACACTGCCCTTAAAAACGTAATGACACCCCGTCAAAAAGGTTTGTGGAGTTTAATTTTCCGAGCAAGGTAGTGTTTCACTCTGAAAAAAAAATCAATAATTAGATGAAATTATAACTTGTGGAAAAATTATTATCAAATTTAAAGAAGAATTTCGATAAATGTTGTGTTTGTCCACTTATTAACTTACTCCATTTAATATAAATTTATCTACACCATCATTATCAATATCCTACACATACATTTAAAATGGGATTGAAGAATACTTCCCTAATGACACCCCTCCAAAAAAGGTGGAAACAATAATGACACCCTTTGAGGTACAATCATATATTTCCTTATTTTATTTGTAGAAAGTTTTGGAATAATTTGTATGACTTTGAAAACTTATTTTCATTTCTCTTGGTTCATAACATGCAAGACCTATGAATATATGTGTAAGTAGTTCACTAGGATTTTGATAATAATAACATTTTGAGTTAGGTAACTTTGGGAAAGAATGACGAAAATAATTCATAAGACTCCTCACATATGTCATTTGGGAAGGTGGCCAATCTCTTGGCTGAAATGGACTGGGGCAGAGAGAGGGTCAATGTGGAATCAATGGGAGATATGGATTCAGATGAACTACATTACAAGAAGCATTTGCAGTGATCCAACCCATGAATGTCACAATGCGAGAAACACCATTCGTATAAACAATAACAATCCAATGCTAATTTGAGCACCATAGGATAGGTTAGGAAGTCGGGAAAGAAACCTCGGGCCATGTCACATGTGGTTGTTGAGGGTGGTGAGAAGAATAGAGGATGAAAACACAAGGTCAAAGGGGACAAAGAATAAATTTGTGTTGATGTTGGTGAGAATAAGAGAGGATGGAAACACCGGGTCAATGAGGACATGTTTCAACCACATAACCTAGATTTCATTAGTATATTTAGAAGGAGGAGAATAAAACAAAGGCACTAGATCACAAAAATATGTGAGTATGAAGTGTTATCAGTGTAAAATAAATGACAAAGGTAGAGTGTTCTATTGTTCTAATTGTCAAAAGTGGTACTATATTTTCTGCATTAGAAAATGGTACCCTTAGGTAACATAAGAGAATATTTCTCAGGTCTGTCCATTTTGTCGGGATATTTTTATTTTTATTTTATTTAAATTCCATCCTAAATCCATATTAAATTTGGATCTATCAAGCACTAAGAAGGATCAAATTTGTAGTGAAAAAAAATTTAGTGTGTAAAACTTGAGGAAAGTTTAAAGATTTACACCTCAATAGATTTGATACCTCTCGACATTTGATAGATCCGGAGTTAAGATGCATCTAGGTTGTTTTCAGTCATGGGAAATCACAAAAACGTTGTAGATGATCAACATTATGTATATGTATATGTTTAAGATTAATTTCCTCATTTGAAATTTACTAACTTTCCTCAGTTGGTTGAAAGCATAGAAAGTATTATCGAGAAGGATCAATGTGAATCCATATTATTCTATTTTTAGTATAGTGACACAATTTGTCTAAGATGAATCTGATCAATTTAAATTTACTCAGTTGCGAGAGTTGAGATGGTTTTAGCATGGTATTTAAATAAATAAAATATAAATATATTGACAGAATGGATAGACCTAGGAAATATTGTCTTTTGTTAGTGAAGGGTTCCATTTTTCAATGAAGAAAAGACAATACCACTTTAAACATTTGGAACAATAGACCACTCTACCTTTGTCATTTCTTTTACACTGATGGAATGTTGTGCTTGCAGTTTTCTGTGATGGTGCCTTCATTTTATTCTCCTTCACCTAACTATACTAAGGCCATTCACGTTTTGTGGTCCAAACCTGTCCTCTTTTATGTTTCATTTTCATTATCTCTTCTTCTCACGACCATAAATGCCAAATTATTCTTGGTCCTCTTCAAAATTTTGTTTTTCAGCTCTCTTCTTCTCTCCACCCTCAATGCCCTCATGTGCCATGTCTTAGGGCTTCTTTCCCCTCTTACTACTGGTTCTACCAATTGAATTGGATTGTTGTTTTTGTTGTGAATGTTTTGTCTAGCATTCCAACATTAGCAGGTTGAACCACTGCAACTACTTCTTATCGCAGAGATCATCTGAAATCCATCTCTTTTGTTGATGTCATGATCCCCCTCTCTCTTCCCAATCCATTTTTTCCAAGATATTGGCCACCTTACCAAATGACATCTCTAATTACAAGTCTTCTAAATTATTTTCACTCATTCTTTCACAAATACACCTAGCTCAAAATTTGGTTCTTATCCATAGCCTAGGCCACTCCTTTCATAGATATTCTGCATTTTAGGTTCAATGAAGAGTAAGGGAAATAAGTTTTTAATATCATACAATTTATTCCAAAACATGTTGCAAACAAAATAAGTAAATATATTTATGTACATCAAATATTTCATTATTGTTTCCACCTTTTTTGAGGGCGTTTCATTAGGGCAGTGTTTTTAATTATATATAAACAATTAATAGAAATAATAATAATAATGGCACAAAAATATAACCTAGAATAAGAGAAATGCAATGTATAAATGTAACATTTCTCTTAATCTAGGTTATATTTTGGTTCCATTATTATTATTATTATTATTATTATTATATAATTAACTAGTATCTAGATCTAAAAGGTGTTTGAAATGGGAATAAGTTTAAAAGTTTACATACTTAACTTGCTAAAATATGTTCCACCATGATCATTTTTCAAGAAAATTTCACCTATGTGGATGTATTAAAATGACACAAAAACTTGTATAATAAAGTTCCATTGTCATTGTTCCTATCAATCAAACAAAATAATAGCATAAGGAAAAATTCTCACTGAAATGGAGAAAAATTTAGACTAAAAAAGGTTGACTTTGTCCACTTATTCATAAGAACTTATGTTTAAAATGCTTTTAATACATGTCTAAAATATTTCTAATATATGGATTTCTTCACATAAGACAAAATCCTCGTCAGAGATGGAGAAGAATTTAGAATAAAAAAGGTTAAGTTTGTCCACTTATTAGTAATAACTTATATTTAAAATGTTTTTAATACATATCTAAAAGATTTATAATATATACATATTTCTTAAAGTAGGTTACATTTTGGTGCTATTATTATTATTATTATTATTATTAATTTACTTATTTCTATTAACTATGTCAGTATAATTAACTAGCATTTAGATCTAAAAGGTGTCACATATAGGAATGAGTTAATAAGTGGATAAAATGTATTTTTAAGTGGAATCTATTTTTTCCAATAAGGTAAAATTTCACTCTTTAAGACAATTTTTTGGTTAATCAAATGAAATTATAACTTACATAGAATTTCTTATCAAATTTGGAGAAGAATTTCAAAGAAAAAGGTTGATTTTGTGCACTTACTAACTTACTCCATTTAATATACATTTATCTACACCAAGTTATTAATATAATTCTCATATCCTTTACTGTTAATAAACACTAACATTCAACGGTTTTAACAACACCACCCTAAAAACAAGTAATGACACCCCGTAAAAAAGGTATTGGAGTTTAGCTTTTTGAGTAAGGCAAGTTTCACTCTTTAAGGACTTAGATGAAATTATAACTTACTAAAAAGTTCTTATCAAATTTAAAGAATAAACTGGACAACAAAAACTGTTAAGATTGTCCACTTATAAACTTCCTCCATTTAATATAAATTTATCTACACCAACGCTATTAATATCCTTCACATAAGTTTAAAAGGGGTTTTACTAACACCGCCCTAATGAAACCCTACCAAAAAAGATGGAAACAATAATGATGCCCTTTGATGTACATAAATGTATTTCCTTATTTTATTTGTAGCAAGTTTTAGAATAAATTGTATGAATTTAGAAACTTCTTTCCCTTTCTCTTTGTTGATAACGTGAAACATCTATCAAGATATTTGAAAGAAGTTCAACGATATGGAGAAAAGAACAAAATTTTGAGCTAGGCAACATTGGGAAAGAATGAGTGAAAATAATTCAGAAGACTCCTTAGAGATGTCATTTTGTAAGATGGCCAATCTCTTGGCTGAAACAAACCGGGGCATAGAAAAGGGTGATGTGGCATCAGTAGGAGAGACAGATTCAGACAATATATGTACTAGAAGAATACGAAGTTGTCCAACCCTTCAATGGCAGAATGCGATAAACATCATTCGTAGCAACAACAACAATCCAAGTCCACTTGGAGCACCATAGGACAGGAAAGGAAACATGGCATGAAGACCCAAGACGTATCACATGAGGGAATTGAGGGTGGTGAGAAGAAGATAAGATAGAAGTGCAATGTTGAAGAGGACCAAGAATAATTTTCCATTTATGGTGGTGAGAAAAAGAGAGGACAATAGTGCAAGGTAAAAGAGGACAAGTTTCGACTAGAGAACCTGAATGGCCTCAATATATTTAGCTAGAAAAGAATAAACTGAAGAAACTTTCACATATGACTGTGAGTATGATGTTCCATTAATTTTAAAAAAATGATAAAGGTAGATTGGTCTATTGTTCCAAATATCCAAAGTGGTACTATATTTTTTGCATTGGAAAATGGTACCCTTCGCTAACATAAGAGAATATTTCACAAGTATTTCCATTTTGTCAAGACATTTGTACTTGTTTTTATTTGAGAGAGATTAAATTTGTCAAGGTGACAACTATTTTTAGAGTGAAAATTTTGATAAAAGGTTAAAGGTTTACACCTCTAGAGATTTGATCCCTTTCGGCACTTGATAGATAAATAGTTAAGATGGATCCAGGTTGGTTTTTGTCGTGGGTGGTCATACAAAAATTGTAGATCATTAAAATTATGCCTATGTATATGTCTAATATTAATTTCCTTATTTTAAATTTACTCGCTTTCCTCAATTGGTTGAAAGAATAGAGAGAATTATAGAGAAGGATCAATGTGAATCCATCTTCTTAAGTTTTTAGTATAGTGACACAATTTATCTGAGATAAATTTGATCATTTTAAATTTACTCAATTTTCAAAGTTAAATGGATATAGGATGATATTTAGATAAAATCAAAATAAAAATCTCCTAACAAAGTAGATATACTTGAGAAATATTCTTTTATGTTAGTGAAGAGTACCATTTTCCAATGAGAAAAAGATAAGACAATAACACTTTAGATATTTGGAACAATAAACCACTTTTCCTTTTTCATTTCTTTTACAATAATGGCACATCGTACTTGTATTTTTATGTGATATATCCTTCATTTTATTCTCCTCTAATCGAATACACTGAGGCCATTTAGGTTTTGTGGTCCAAACATGTCCTCTTTGACCTTGCGTTTTCATCCTCTCTTCTTCTCACTACTAGCCACGCCAAATTATTCTTGGTCCTATTCGACCTTTTGATTTTGTCCTCTCTTCTTCTCACCACCTTCAATTCCCTCATGGAAATAGCTCAGGTCTTCCTCCCTCGCTTCCTACCCTTGATTTTAGTGCTCGTAGTGGCCTTGGAATGTTGTTGCTGCTACAAATGGTGTTTTTTGCATTTCAACATTTGTACGTTGGAGAAACACAACTACTTCTCATCATGGAGGTCGTCCAAATCCATATCCTTCATTGATGCCAAATTTTCCATCTCTCTTCATTGATGCCAAATTTCCCATCTCTCTGCCTTGATCCATTTTGGCAAAGAGATTTTTTTGCATTTCAACATTTGTACGTTGGAGAAACACAACTACTTCTCATCATGGAGAAGTCCAAATCCATATCCTTCATTGATGCCAAATTTCCCATCTCTCTGCCTTGATCCATTTTGGCAAAGAGATCGAGCACCTTACCGAATGACATCTCTAACAATTCTGGTCAAATTTTTTCACTCATTATTTCCCAAAGATTTGTAGCTCAGAGTATTTTTCTTATCCTCATCCCATACACTTCTTTCACAAATATTGCACATTTAAGTTTCATCCAAGAGAAAGGGAAAGAAGTTTTTAAATCCATGCAAATTATTCCAAAACTTGTTACAAATAAAATAAGGAAATATATTTATGTACATCAAAGGGTGTCATTATTGTTTCCACCTTTTTTTGATGGAGTGTTATTAGGAAAATGTTCTTAATTATATAGATACAATTAATAATAATAATAATAATGATAATGATAATGATAATGATTTATGTATTATTATTATTATTATTATTATTTATTTCTATATAATTAACTAGTATCATTATCATTAAGATTATTATTATTATTTATATTCTTATTCTTATTCTTATTATTATTTGTTTCTATATAATTAACTAGTATCTATATATAAAAGGTGTTCCACCATGATCCCTTTTTGATGGACTTTTAACCTATATAGACGTGTTAAAATGACCCAAAACCTTGTAGAATAAAGGACCATGGTCAATGTTACTAGAAATCAAATAGAACAATAGCATAAGGAAAAATCCTCACTTTAGATGGAGAAGAATTTAGACTAAAAAGAGTTGAGTTTGTCCACTTAAGGTACTTATGTTTAAAATGTTTTTAATATTTATATCTAAAAGATTTCTAATATATACATTTCTTCACATAAGACAAAAACCTCATAGGAGATGGAGAAGAATTTACACTAAAAAAAGGTTGAGTTTGTACACTTATTACGTACATTTAAAATGTTTCTAATACATGTCTAAAATATTTATAATATATACATGTTTCTTAACCTAGGTTACATTTTGGTGCAATAATAATAATAATTATTATTATTTTTATTAATTTGCATATCTCTATTAACTGTGTCCACATGATTAAGTAACATTTTAGATATAAAATGTTTTTCATATAGGAATGAGTTAATAAGTAGACAAAATAAATTTTTAAGTGGAGTTTTAATTTAATGTTTCACTCTTTAAGGACAAAGTTTTCATTAATTAGATGAAATTATAACTTACGAAAAAATTATTATCATTTTTAAAAGATAATATTCTTATCAAATTTAAAAAGTAATTTTAACTCATAAATGTTTAGTTTGTCTACTTATTAACTTACTCCTTTAATATAAATTTATCTACATAAACGTTATTAATATCCTTCACATACATTTAAAAGGGGTTTTAATAACACCGCCCTAATGACACCACCTAAGAAAAGGTGGAAACAATAATGACACCCTTTGATATACATAAATATATTTCCCCATTTTATTTGTAGAAAGTTTTGGAATAATTTATATGACTTTAAAAACTTATTTCCCTTGATCTTGATTGATATTATGCAAGGTTTATGAATATTTTTGAAAGCAGTGCATCGGGCAGTGTATAAGAACAACATTTTGAGTTATGAAGCTTTGGAAAAGAATGAGTGAAAAAAATTCAAAAGACTCGTTAAAGATGTGATTTGGTAAGGTGGTCAATCTCTTGGTTGAAATGTAAATGGGAAGAGAGGGGGAATGTGGCATCAGTTGGAGAGATGGATTCAAATGAACTACATGACAAGAAGCAGTTGTAGCGCTGCAACCCACCAATGCCAAAATGCAAGAAACGCCATTCGCAACAACAACAATAATCCAAGACCACTGTCACATACTTATAATACTATCTACATTTTTTATTTTTTTTTGGTTCAATTAACAAATGCAACATCGTATTACAAATATGGCTACTATAAGTGTGAATAATTTTATAATATTTCTAATCAAAGACATTACAATTTTCTTTTTATAACAAATAACTTATTTACAAGTGTTATGTAATTCTACTTCTCTCCATTTACAATAGTTCATATATATAAATATACACTATTTCTACATGGTTATATTAAATCTACTTAATACCATACCATAAACCTTACTTTTTTATTATCTATGTGATTCATGGAAATCATACATGAATATCGATCTGTTTTTGTGTTAGGATTCAAGGATCTTAGCGTAGTTCTTAGGATTTCTCGTCCCTTATGGGACCCTTATTGTAAATTTTATGTTACCTATGTTCTAAGGTCTACAAATGCCTCCACCTTTCCCTAAAGTTATTATATCAAAGGGTATCAAAAGTTAGATTACTTATAATATTTATATGCATTAATCATATAATGGTTTACCGGACCGATCAACGTTACTTGATATGGTGACAATCTTTTAATGAATGGTTAGGTGGGTAATAAGACATTAATGTAGAGTTCTATCATATTATTAAAAGTGTGTCCTTAAATCGTAGTGTGGCACCCTTCACTTACGCCAAGAGTAACCTTCCTTGGGAAGGGGGCTAACTTGGTAATGTTCTCACCACCATCGATTCTTCGGGTCATTATTTTCATTGTTCTGTATCGTTCCAGCGTGAGTTGAGGGTTTCTTGTAGGTTTCGGTCTAGTTCTAAGATCCTTCATGGTTTCAACCCTATGTTATTGAGTTTTTTGTTATGGCTCTGAATTCGAGCGACTAATACCTATGCTTAGTTCCGCGCAGAGTTTAGTTTAAATTTCTTCCTATCCAGAAATTGCTCTCGCATTATAAGGAATGTGTGAAACTTGGGTCAACTGTAATAAGGTTAGTTTATGGTTCTTTCCTTGTTTTAAGGCAGAATACTACCATAATAAGGGGTTTTTACTACAGTGTTACCACACACACACACATATATATATATATAATACTTTGTATGCTCTATCCCTTGTAAAGTCGGTGATAATTTGTTCTAAGTCTTATAAATGTCCCCTTCTATGCATTTTGGTTAGACCCTTGGTATCTTATTACTTCCATTTTGTAATTGTTATTCTTGTTTTCATGTGTTAATCATAATCATTATACAGTTTTTTTTAGTATCAACAATAGCTATAACTAGTTATGTGTTAATGTATTTCAGACTTGGATCACTCAAGTTTTTTTTTTTTTTGTAAATGAGTGTGTGAATCTATATTGCTCTGTAAGGTTATAGTACAAAACTGATGCAAGGATTCCCATGATCTGCCTTAATGGAAACCAGATCTGGGGTTCTTGGAGTGCATTATTTGAAAATAAACAAAAAGTGTTTGGGTCACCACAATGGGAAACCAACCCAGGCTACCATAATCCAGTCTAAAAAAACTTCATCAAAAGAAATCAAGAAAAGTCTGAACATAGTGGGGTGAGCTCATACTCTGAGAGATAGGGTCTGGGCAGGTCCTGCGCTAGTCTAGTTTGATGGGGTGCTCTGCGTCCCCTTTCTGTTGTGTCATGTCCTCCTCCCTCTGTTCCACCAGGCGTAGCTTTCTGATGCAAGCTGGCGTTCTATTATTGTCAGTTGGAGTGATATCTATCTGGTGGACGTAGTGTAAATAGAGATGACATTGTCCTCCCATCCGCTCCAATTTCTCCTGTTGTCTTTTCTGGTCCTCCACCAGCCTTTTTATCCCCATCTCTAGGTTGCTAAGGTGGTTGAGAATTCCTGTGTGCTCTTTCTTCTGCTCTTTGGTTTTCATCATGTTGGTCTCCCCCCTGTTCACACACATCTTACCTATCAGCATTTTGGTTCTCCAAGCTTCCTCCATTGTCCTGTGGTAGAGGGTTATCCTCGATTGTGTGGTTCTGGGGTCTCGTATCCTTCCTGCTTCCTGGGTTAGTGTTGACCAGGATTTTCCCTTGCGGGCGTTGTTCATTTCGCCCTCCCATATTTTAATAATCGTCTTCCCTTTGTTGTCTTCCTTCATGAGGAAAGTGTTCCTTGCGTCCCTGGCCGCCTGTTCAATTCTCCTCATCCGGCGGGCGCTCTGTGGAGGTTCCTTTCCCTGGGGGCCTCTCCTGCTGCTGGTTTTATTCATGCGTACCATCTTGAATTGCAGGTGGTGGTTCTAATGTTGGGTTCTTTCCCTATTCTGCTGCACCTCCTTCTGATAAGTAAGGTGGCCCTTGTAATTGCAATGCCTCGTTCTGTGATATGTTCTGGTGTCCCAACCTTTATGGATCCAAACCGGCTGTGGTCCTGTCCTTGCAATCATGATCTTCTCATCAAGGTGGTCTTGCCAGTCAGAAGACTCTGTTCCAGAGCGTGTGCATTTGATGACCCTGTCGTTATCTCTGCTCCAATGCTCTGCCCTGGTCATTGTACACCATCCCTTTTCCAGTTCCATATCGGTACTTAGGTGAGGTGTGTTCCTACTTGGCCATGGTGAGACCTGTCGTCCATCATCCTTTGTCGCCTGTGATTTATCTCTTCTGCTTTCCAAAGGGTAGCTTCTGTACTTCTTTTTATTGATGGGGTTGTGGTGCCATACCTTCACCTGATGTGTGATCTGCGTTTGCATTTGCAACCTTATTTGATTGGTGGGCCATCAGATTTTGTCTATAACCTACGTGTCCTACGGTGGCTGTTGCACCTCTATTCTTGTTGTAATCTCCCGTACTACTCCTATTATCCCAGTCTTTTGTCGCAAGTTGGCTGAAATATGCTCGGAATTGATCTTGCGGGATGTTGCTCCAGATTGTGTCTAGTTCTGGACCTTCTTTCTCGACCCCCTAATTTTCTATTATGTCCACCAGTCCATTTGTTGACCTCCCCACCCAGCACAACTCCACATTGATCCCTGTCCACAAGTGCTCCTAGATTTTTTTTAGTATGTAGGCCAATCACTAGTGCCTCTGGATTTTGCCTATTCGGGTACCATTTTGGAGTTTTCGTACTATGTTGATGACTAGCATAGATTCTCCTTCCACTATGGCGTTCGTCATCCCCTCCCGGCTGAGAATCTCCAGACCGGTTTCTAGCGCCCCGAATTCTATGGCGTTATTGGTGGAATTGCCCAAGCTCCCCGTGCATAGTCTTATGATGTTCCCTTTACTGTCCTTGATTACTCCTCCCAGACCTGTTCTTCCTAGGTTGCCTTTCTCCACCCCATCAAAATTCAACTTGACAGAGTCTGGAGGTGCTGGTTTCCAGTTGCGCTCACCTCCTTGGAGTTGCAGCTGTTGTCTTCTTGGATTAGGGTTGCGCCCACTGATTAATTGGAAAACCTCTAGGACTCTGGACTCCTGGTTCGTGGGTTGCGCGCTACCCTCCTGGAAGTTGCTGCTCATCACCATCTCACATATCATGGAGGTTATTGTTTCCTTGATCTTCCCTTCTGGCCAGCTTTGGTTTCTGAAAATGCACTTGTTCCTTTCCTTCCATGTCGACCATATGATCATTCTTGGGGTGAGGATCCAACAGAGGTTCACCTCTACTTGGTGGCTGTCGTTTTCTCTCCAGAGCTTGATTGTTGCAGCTATGTTACCATGGATCCTGTCTGACTGAGGGAAGATACTTGTTGCCCAGTCCCACAGTTCTGTAGTGTAGGTTCATTCGTCAAGGAGATGGTTCATTTTTTCTTGCTGAGTTTGACATAGATGACACCTTGACGGATCAGTGAAACCTCTTTTCCTTAGGTTATCCCAAGTTAGGATGCGGTTGTGTAATATTAGCCACTAGAAGATCTTAATATTTGGCCATTAGGGGTTTCTCCAAAGCTTATCCCAGTGTTGCGCTAGGTTGTCTTGGTCTGGGTCTGCCATATAGTGTCGAACTTCTTTTAGGTTGAATTCCCCTACGTCCTTTTTTCCCCACCTCAGCTGGTCTTCTCCTTCTGTTATTGTTATTTTCCATCTGGCCAGTTCCTCCTCCACCTCTTTTATTGTTGTTGTAGCTATCTCATTGTTCTGAGGAATAATCTTGTCCCAGGTTCTCCATTTTTTGCGGTCCATTCCCTGCTACAAGTATCGATAGACATTGATTTTTCCTTGCATGATGAGGTCTTGTCGCAGTATTCCTCTGTTCGGGTTTTCCATCCTTGGTTCCTGTTGCCAAGCATCCTCCCGGAATCTGGTTGTTCTGCCATTCTTGATTTCCCAAAAGTTGTGTGTTTGAATCCATGCTTTGTTGTGCCATGATAGGATCCAGATGGCTAAGCCTTCTTTGGTTCCTCCAAAGTGGAGTCTGTCCTGGTCGTGGGTGTACGATGCATACTTTTCCTTCCATAGGTTTACCCAAGGTGTTGTAGTTTCTTTGACCAAACGCCACCATAGTTTCGCCCCATATGCATTGTTGGTCATTTGTGGATCTTGCATCCCAAGCCCTCGTTTTCTTTTTGTCCTGCAAACTTTCTCCCAGACCACCAGGGCCCATTTTTTCTTTGTTTCCGCACCTCGCCACAGGAAGTCCCTCTGGATGGATCTGATTTTATGAAGGATCCCCTGTGGGGTGGGGAAGACTAACATCATATAGGTTGGAATAGCTTGTAAGACAGTCTTAGTTAGGATCAGTCTGCCAGCAAGATTAAGGGACCTATACGTCCATCTTTTTACCCGCTCCTGTAACTTGTTTATTACTCCTTCCCAAGTTGACAACTTATATACTTTGTCTGTCAAAGGAACCCCCAAATACTTGGTTGGGAGTTTTTTATGTTCAAAGCCTAGAATGTTGGTCAAATTCCTTTGGATAGTTGGGTTGGTATTAAAGAAAAAGGTCATCGACTTGGAGTGGTTGATCTCAGCGCCCGAGGCTTCTCCAAAATCTTCTAGAATGTGTTTGTAGGCTTTGGATTCTTTGACCGTGGGTATGCCATGGAGGAGTGTATCATCTACAAACTGTTGGTGGGTTGAGGTAGGGAAATTTTTGAAGAGTTTGAGCCTTGTTATTTCTCCAGTTGTTGTTGCACTCTTTATGGTCCTGCTGAGGCCTTCCATCATCAGAATGAACAGGAAGGGGGACAGCGGGTCACCTTGTTTGATCCCTCTCGTGGGCCAGAAAGGTTTGGYCAGGGCTCCATTKATTAATAGCGAGTATCTTGTTGTGGATACTAAGATAACAATCCAACTGATCCAATGTTGGGTGAAACCAAAGGCTTACAAAGTCTTGATCATGTAATGCCAGCTAATTTTATCATAGGMTTTTTCTAGGTCCAGTTGTATTAAAATTCCCCCCCTCTTCTGAATTTTTAAGGTGTGGATGATTTCATGGGCMTGGATGATATTGCCCATTATTTGTCTACCCTCCACGAAGCCTGCATGTTCTTGCGAGATTAGTGAAGGTAGGAGGGGTTTCAATCTATTTTCTATGACTTTGGTGATAATTTTGTAGATTATGTTACAGAGTGCTATGGGTTTGTACTGGTCAGGGGTTTTGGCTTCATTTTCTTTAGGGATTAGGGTGATCATGGTTTCGTTTAGTGATTTAAGGATGGAGGCAGACCTTCTAGAGTCCTCTACTACCTTATAGATTTCCCATTTGACAATTTCCCAGCAGGCTTTGAAGAACTCCATAGTGAAGCCATCTGGACCTGGTGTTTTCCCACTAGGCATTTCCTAGAGGGCTTGATCAACTTCTTCCATGGTAATAGGTTTGTTCAGGAAAATGTTTTGTTCCTCAGTAACCAGGCATGGAATATGTTGGGTTATTTTTTGGATGGACTCCGATCTGTCTTGATGAGGTTCTTGGGCTATCCCATGGAAGTGGTTGACTAGAGCGCTTTCAATCTCCTGATGTGACTCACGCTCGATTCCATCCTGGTCCTTGATCTTCAGTATTTTGTTATGGGCTCTTCTGGGCGTGGTTGTTATGTGGAAGAACTTGGCGTTTTGCTCTCCTTCCTTTAGCCATCAGATGTGGGACATTTGACGCCAGAGTGTTTCCTCCTGTTGGCATTACCCCTCCCATTCTTGTGTCATTTGGAGCTCTTCCTTTTTTCGGTCTTCCATATATCCTTCCCGTAAGAAAGTTTCTTGGAGTTTTTTCATTTTTTCTTCGATGTCGTTTTTCTTTGTGTTTATATTCCCAAAGATATCCCTGTTCCAATCCTTCATTTTTTTTCTGATGTATTTAACTTTCTTGTGTAGTTTGAACATCCTAGTCCCTTTCTCTGGTTGCTCCTCCCTCCACCATTGTTTGATTTTTTCCTTGAAAGTCGGGTGATCGATCTAGAATTTCTCGAATCTGAAGGGTTTGTTCTTAGGTGTTGTTTGGAAGCCGACCTCCAATTGTACTGGCCAGTGATCAGATCCACCCCAAGGGAGGATGTTGCAGTCTAAGGTTATCCCTTGCATGATGATTGACTCCGATACAAGGAATCGATCAAGTCTTGTAGCCACCTGGAACTGGTTCATCCGTTTATTGTTCCAGGTGACCTGTCCATTCTTGGTTTGGAGGTCTACCATCTCCGCTCTATCTATAAAATTTGAAAACTCCTCCGCATTCCGACCCAATCTTCTCATACCACCCTTCTTTTCCACAAGGAAGGTGATAATGTTGAAGTCCCCTGCCAATATCCAGTGGAGTTTGGTGGTTTGGACTTTTGTATCTTTTAGGTCTCAAATCATTCCTTTCTTTTCCTCTGGCCCATGGGGCCCATACACGTTTGTGCATAGAATCTCCTCAGTATTTCCTATGATTTGCATGTGTACCGTTTGGGTGTACCGGGTTGCCTCGGCTGCTAATAAATTTAGGATTTTTGGGTTCCACAGAGTGAGTATGCCACCTGACCTTTGGTGGTCTTCGATGGCTACCATCTTGTACTTGCACCAGTGTTGTTTATTGATTGCCTCCATTCTGTCTGTAGTACATTTAGTCTCTTGAATAAAACAGAGATCTGGTTGCTCATGCTTTAGTTTATTCCTAAGGATTCTTGGGCCTCTTATATTCCAATTTATAACCTTCATTTTTAAACATGTGGGGGAGAGTGGGGAAAGAGTTTCTTGATCTTACCCGAGTTTATCATTAGCTCTCCCAGCTCCTGTAGTGCGACCCTATTTGACTTCCTGCATTTTTTCCTTCTCRTTTATTTGGGTGATGGTTGTGATTGTCCCTCCCCAACTTTCACTCCTAGGTGTCCTATCTCCCCGTGAGTGCGTTTTTGTTCTCTGGATTTGGCTTCCTCCCGTAGGAGGAATAGGTATTGGATGCGGTCGAGTTTCTCTGTTGGTATGCTGTCGACTCCCTGTCTTTTCCATTGTTCTAATATGTGCGGAAGGTCTATCCCTTCCGTTTCCACCAATTCTTTGAGATTGGGGTCTTCTGTACCGACTTTGCTCAGGGTCATCTCTGCATCCCCCCCTGCATATTTCATGGCAGTGTTGTCCTCTTTTGTTTCTTCGTCCATCCAGGTTGCGCAACTCCTCTGAGCTGTTGTAATGTTTGGTTGTTGGGTGGGCTCTTTTGTTGCTTGGTCCTTGACTTCTGGAACTTTTGTCGAGTCATTTTCTTCTGTTGTCCCTTTGTTTGTTTGGTCCCTTCCTTCCATCGTGTTCCGGGTCTCCTGGGTATTTCCTACCGAGGTTTTATTTTTATTTTTATTTGCTCAGTTCCTGGGGTTTGGGGTTATAAACCCTTCCTCGTATTGTTGTGTTTTGGGATTTACTGCTTCCTTCCATTTTTTTAGAGGGCACTCTCTGATCAAGTTTCCATGCTCATGGAATCGTCAGCATCTAAAGGGGATCTGTTCGTAATCTATGTTTTGGATCCATTCCTCATCCTTGAATTCCAGACTTATGGCCTCTGGGAGTGCTCCCAAAATGTCCATATCTATACAAATTCCTGCATAAGATGTGTATCTTCCTTTTAGGGTGGCTTCTGAGGTCTTCACATATTTCCCCAATATGTTGCCTATTGCTTCAAAGATAGAGGGCAACCAGTAGTGTAGGGGTAGGGAATAGAGTCTCAACCATACTGGTACCTTTTTAAACGTTTCTTTCTATGGGGAAAAAATTGATTTCCAGGTTTGCATGTAGAGTCCCACTGAGGCGTGGAAGTATGGACCTCCCTCGAAGACTCTGTCCTTGTCCTCCAGGTTAATAAAGACTTTTGTGAAGAAACCCTTCAAGCCTAGGTGGAGTTCCACTTCTCCATTTGGCTTCTAGTGGTATTTACTCCAATTGCGCAGAGTTCTTTCTGTGGGCCATAACCCCATGAATTTGCATATGAGTGCATGCATCTTCATTTGATCCCTGTAGAGTTGTGTTTGTGGGTCTTCCAGTACTACCTTGGGTATCAATGTTGTTTTGGGTTTGCAGGGGTTGCGCTCTTCCGTCCCATTAACCTTCATGGTCTCATTCTTTTCATTTTAAGTCTCCTTAGCGACTTCCTCCATGGTCTCATTTTTGTCCCGACTTCTTTCTTGCTGCTTCCCTAGTTTTGATCTCGAGGTTCCTTTCACTGGTGCCTTGAAAACTTCGCTTCTTGGA
>SNQJ01S0000315.1:168654-201719 GCA_010110895.2 Picea sitchensis
TTTTTATTTTTGCAGATTTTTTTTCGAAAATAAAAAAAAGGCCGCGACATTCCAGAACTTTTTGGTATATTTATGTGCAATATTTGAAGAAACAGGTTGTATATATGAGTTCCTCTCATAAAAAAACCCAATTTGAAAAAAACAATCGTCCGAAACAGAGACCGGGAAGTCAAGATATTGAAGTTTTAAAATCTGCAATTTTTCAGGGTTTTTCCAGCGGACGACGACACAATGTTTTCTTTATGTAGAAGTTGGAGGCCTAATTTTCCCAAACAAATTATAGATCTGAGTTCCTCTCACAATTTCACCCAATTTAAAAAAAAAATCAGCCGAAATGGAGTCTGGGAAGTGAAGTTATGAGCATTTTAACTTCAACAGTTTTTTAGGGTTTTTCCAAAAACAAAACGTGATTTTCTGTCGTAACTTATTGGGTCTATTTTTTTTATTTTTTTTCATGAAAGTTGAGGGACCAAAGAGTTCATAGGGTGCTCAGATGGATATTTCTTCTCAAAACCTCAAAGAAATTCTTGAAGAATTCAAATCTCAATTGTATGACACATTGTGTGGCATATTGCATGACAGATTCCATGACCTTGCAGATGGCCTTAATAATAGTTTTTGTAGTTCATTAGATAACATGCATGAGAGATTTATTATGGAGGACATCAGGGATGAATATAATCAAGAAATATATGCTTGATATGATTTTGAGGACGATTATGATTATTGGTATATGGATAGTTGTCATTTCTGGGATGACAACCACTTTCATATTTTATTTGATGGCTCTAATCCACCTTCTAAAGAGAGAATCAATGCGACAAATCAAGAGCCAATGATTATTACCAGTGTCCATCCTGCATATTCCACAGTGATATTATTCCTTCTAGATTCTACTACGACCATTTTTCACTATGTGGATGGATCTTCTTATTTGGATCCACATGATAGGTGTTAGTCTTTGTAGCATCATTTGGAGTTGGTTATTGGGTTCCAAAATCTTCTACGAGGAGTTAACATGAGAACTTGGACATGGGACCCAGGCTTACAATGGTGGTTGGACTACTTCAGCATGGTGGATTTCCTTTCTACATGGGACCTTGGTTCTTCAGTCTTCTTCGGCATTATGGTCCACAATTATCCATGGGACCCTGGTATATGGTTGTACATCAAGCATTGAGGACAACACTTTCATAAGGGGGATTGAATGTAAGGTAGCTAGAGAGGTAGTGGGGGGTGGGCATAGGGCCCATAGTGATAATAGTGGAGGTCATTCAATGTAAGGTGGAATAGGTCCACTATATTATTAAATAAGGCCCACTATGGTAGTTAGATATAACAAATGGGTAATTAGATATAATAAATGTAAGAGGACTTCTTAGAAGCTTCTACTTCTAGAAGATTCCTCCTTTAGAATGTTCTTAGGTGATGGTAGCACTATATAAAGGGGTTCAAGCAATGTAATGAGACATGAAGAGAAGTATTGTATTGTGAGTTGTAGCTCAATAGAAGGATGCCCCCACGAAGAGGCAAATGAACAGGAGAGGATCCCTTCCATAATAGGATCCATTGTATGGTGTTGCCCTACATCAAGGGTTTGATAGTAATACATGAGATTTTGCTTATTGTTCTTCTATATCTATTTTGGTTCTTTTGTATTTAGTATTTGGTTATTAACGCTCAAAGAGAAGCCGGATCCAGGAATGCACTGAGGACCATTTCAAAGTCCATAAGCTCAGGAAGACGAGCACAGAGTGCGAGGAGGGCACACTAATTCCTTTGAAGGAACAAAGGGCCAAAACCCTTATAATTTTGGGCAAGTATATGCTCAGGATAGATAATGTGATTATGTAAAGGGAATCTGCAAGGACTGTAGAGGTTGAGAACCTTTTCATGTTTAGGTTGTGGAGGAAGTGCAAGGTGAGCACCAGAAGGACTTATTTTCAATGTCTAAAGATCAAGAGGAGTAGTGTTTTCCTAAGAATGTAAGAAGAGGCCAATAAACATCCAATAGTCCAGAGGTTCGTCCCTCCGAAGGAACTCAGTTGTTGGGAGTTGAGGATTCCCGAAGGGCTGGGATCCGGAGAAGATCTTGACTATTCATTCCATTGGACACATGGAAACAAATTGTGAAGTTCGGAGACTTAGCACTCCATAGGAAAGTGAAGAAAAGTGTGAAGAGAGAGAGAGTCAATGAAGCTCTGAACAACGAAGAACATCTCATTCATCTGTTGTGAGGAACACGTGGCAGGAGATCCAACACTTCAGAAGGTTGACACTCTAGGATAATTGGGGCATATCATTTTGAAATTCACTGAATCCTAGAGTGTCGAAGTGTTGGGGGAAATTGATCTTAGCAGAGCACCAGAGTCATCCAATCATCCTTTTTCGATGTTCAATACTCCGCGTGTATTAAGGTTATGTTATGTGGGTGCCAAAATTCGTCGAAGTCTAAAGGAGATAAATCAGGGTCGTCCATCCATTTATGTTTAGGTGTCGTCTGATCCAGAATTAGTTCTCAGGACCAAAATGGGTCCACGAAGGCCTAAAAATAAAATTTCTCAAAATGGCTTCAAAACAAATGTGTGTGTAGGCCTCGTCGATACAAACCCAATGCAACTTGAAAGGGGTCAAACAGACTTTGTATGCTCAAGATATCGCAGTCTATTCATTTGGCCAAAGAGGCAAAAAAGATGATGATTGTACAATCCGTATAGTGCCACGTGGCAGCTGATTGTATAAGTCGTATGGTTGTACATCTGACGTGGAAAGGTACTGTGGCAGGTTTAGTGTGTTGACTGGGTGTACTGACTAACATGTGGTAGGGTGATTGGGCATACAGACTGATGACGTGTTAGACAGGTGGACCAATCAGGGAGTGACATGTGTCACCATTGTAAGGGTGACACATGGAACGACCATACGACACGTGGAACACGTGGTAGGGTACAGTTGGAGAAAACACATGGCAGATGTGGACAACTGGTCGAATATGGTTTTGACAAGTGGCAATTTATTTCGATGAATAATGTGGTTCCATGTGGCCCAATCCTGGGCTACCACATGGCACCCCTCCATTGGCTCGTTGGTATGAAAAATTTGTTTGGAATTAACGAGGTTTGAACTCGCGACCTCGGGTGTGGGTGAACGTCTTGGCAGGGTCAGGCTAGCCAGCCAACCCTCACTATGTGTCTTAACCTTATGACGCACAACTAATATTTGAACTTACCTAAGGTTTCGGGTGGAGGACGTAAGGTCTGGGGTCTAGCCCCAACCCCGGTTACATGCGCGACCATACACTCACCACACAAGGGTGCCAAATTATACTACAGTGATAAGGTTTGGCACAGGAGACTACAACTCAACATCATAAGATCCGATGTTATTTCATTTGTTGGCATGAAGGTTAGGGGGTTATCCCCAGTAGGTCGGGCTAGCCCGCCGACCAGGGGGATAAACCATGGACTACATTATTGGGGCGAGTTTGCGCGTGGGTGCATAACCATTGGGCCATATCGCCTTCCAGCATACGACCAAGAGAAAGATTTCAGGGGGCTAATGATCCAGTGCCAGTGAATAGGACTAGGGGCTAGAGAATAAGGGGTTGCACCCTAATATTTTTCAAAGTGGTTTATTTAACTTTATAGTAGCTATTTAATTGGATTTTCTCAGCAGTTTTGGAGATTTTGGTCATTTTTCGGGGATATTGGGCCCTTTTTTAGGCCAGATCTTGCGGGGAAGTTGGGAGATGGTTACCAACTTTAGATATATATAAACTAGGGGCTCTTGAATCCAAGGAGGAGGTTTAGAACAAGTTTATGATGAATATTTTCCAAGCCAATGCCATTTTTATGCAGGGAAGCCATTGAGGAGAGCACCTTTGCGGCCCATTTATGGGAGCTTCGGTCATCTGTTTTCAGTGTTGTTAGTTTTGTTGGGTTCCAAAGATATGGTAAAACAAGACCAGATGAGTTTGTAATATTTTTGGCACTGTTATGATGTCTTTTTAAATATTTTAATAGAAATAAGAAAGCCTCACCCATTAAGACAAAGGCCCAGAGATGTAGGTGAGATTGTCGAACTCCGTTATCACTTTGGTGTTTATGGTTTGTTGTTCTTCATGGTTATGTTTAGATCTGTATATTGCTTTATGAATTTCATATTTCTTCTATAATTATTCCTCTTTCATTCAACTTCCTAAATAGTTAAATAACACATGCTAAATAACTCAAGCATTGTCGTTTAAAAGATCTTTTCGGATCACCGTCGATCTGAGGCTTGGTTAAAGTGCCTTTTCGGTGATCGGTAGTTCAAAGATGTTGTATTTATATTGGGAACTGTTAAAAATCACCGAAGCCTGAAACATAATTTGAGTTGTCGATTTGGTGGGAAGATGGGAGCCATCCGATCTGTTTTCAACGGTCGAAAATTTTTAAGGGTTGCGTGAGTTGGGTGCAGTCAAGAGAGATCATTGAAGCCTGAAACATGGTGGTTTAAGGGGTCAATCTTGGCACATGACAGCCGTTGATCTTGCTATCTATTTCCATTTTGGTAGTTTTCCAGATTCATGCATTCGACAGAGTGAAGGGATAGGAAAGGTAGATCGTCAAAGGCTGAAGTGTTGAAATAGAGCCTTTTGTCTTAGCACTCGGTCATAGCCCTCAGTCACATGATTTTATCGCCAGAGGGAAAAGGGGATTAAATAAATCGTTGAGGCACCATAATATCATGTTATTGACTAGCGCATGGTGACAATATTTGGTCATATGAGGAGTTGGCCCAAGGAAGAGGGTTAGTGGCCTGAAATTGTTTTAAAGGAGGAGGGGCTTAGTAAGAGTATGTGGGGTTCAGTTTTTGGACCTGCACAGAGAATTTGAGGACCTATGAACATTAACATGGGATTCAACAAGAGCTCTAGAGCTAATTCATCTCCTGATTTGAACAATACTTGACTAGGAGGTCAAGTGGACCCTGGGTGAGGGAGGGGTATGCATCATCTATAAATGAAAAAGGTGCTCCCCCTCTTCCATATCTATTGGTTCTTCTAGTTGAATTGTTGTGGTCGCGACAATAGTAGTGGGGTATGCATCGATGATCTATCTTCTACTAGTATTTTCTGAATCAAATTCTAAATCAGGGTTCAACTCCTTGTCTATGATCTCAGCCACCAATGACTATTTTGAGCGACATTCATCGGTTTTGTGCTAAGAGATTGTTTGGAAATCACATCATTTTTTAGTCTCCTTCTTCACCTTTCCATTACCCTTCTTTTCCTGTGGCTTGGACTTGTTTTCTGAAGACTGGTTGTTAGGTTCATCTTTACCATAGTTTGGTTCTTGGGAATTTGCAGACCCAAACTCCCACTTGTTCTAGTGCTTAAATTTATGCTCAATTTTTAGAACATATCGATAAGTAGCCCCCGCTGATGAGATGTCCAAAAAATCCATTTCAGTTTGGATGTATATGTGTAGAGCCCCATGGTATTTCAGAACCCAATGTCGCTCAGAGTATTTGATACCCAACTTGGTGCACAAGATATGGAAGATATTGGTGAGCTACGACACTACTTGTCCCCTCTTTTTTCATAGTGTGATCCATCTCATGTACTGGTCTCCATAGTTTCCAATAGGGTAATATTGTTCCTTGACTGCATCCACAAAAAAATCCCAAGTGGGCTCAACCCCATATATTCCAGACTCCTCTGTGGAACTTTGGTCCCAGTAAGTTTCCTACCAATGTTTGACATGAGGCAGATCCTTAAGGAGTGGGAAGGTGATATTTTCCCTGTTAGAGAAATTATGAATAGAGAAATAACCTTCTAGTAGATTTAACCATTTTTCTAGGGAATCCGCATCTATTTGTCCTTCAAATATGAGAATAAAAAAATCAACTTATACCTTGAAAGGAGAGGTGCCTCCAAAGTGGTCTCTTGATGAAGACGTTCCTGTTGTTATCAGCAGGCGTTGAAGGATGTGAGAAAAAAATTATATCATTTCATCCCTTTGTCGCGTGAGAGCTTGCTCAAGAAATAGATTAATAGAATTGTCTGCTTTGTCATTTTTCTTTTCTTCCACCATGGAGGATTTCTTGGGCATGCAAGAGCGATTTTCCTCAAGAGAGATCAGATCGAGACCCAAATTTATATACTCGGACCTCATCAGGGAAATGCACTGAAAAAAACAATCAAGAGTAGCCTGCTCTGATACCACTGATCTTGATTATTTTCAGCATGAAATGAGAGTAGATATATAGTAAATAAATGTAGATATATCTCAGATATCCAATAATATAACAGAAATATATCATAGATGCAACCATAAACATAGAGATATAGTAATACATAATTTCTATTAATGAGCAAAATGTACAAAACTGTAGAAATACAAAGTGAAAGACTCGTTAGAATGCTGGCAGCTTATCTCTGAGAAGAGATGTGACAGATATTCACATTGGTAGGAAGATGAATATTACAATGAGGCTCTAAAGGTATTTATAACATAAAGAAAATCCAAAAACCTAACCCCGAAAGATGAAAAGGCAACAATTTTGTGGACCTTGTTTTGGGTAGTTTGGTGTATCAACTTCCCGGGGGCGTAACATTGGAATATGATCTCTATTTGGGGAAGACAATAGCTCATTGAAAAGGAATCATCGAGGAGATTAATTTTTGGGGCTTAATCAGAGCCTTCAGGTATCATTGAGGTGCTCGATCCTGAAAAAACTTCATTTAGTCCCTTGAAATGGCCCCAAAAGTCTAGGAACCGAAAAACTACTAAAAATAGTAAATTGCTAGAAGACTTTTTCGAGCCAGTTGGAATAGGTGGGTGGCCACTGATATCCACTTGGATCAGTTTTTGTCCTCTCTTCTTATCACCACCCTCAATTCCCTCATGTGACATGGCTCATGGCTTCCTCCCCTAGTTCTTACCCTCAACTATGGTGCTCATAGTGGCCTTGGATTGTTGTTGCTACTACAAATGATGTTTCTCACATTCTAGCATTGGCGTGTTGGAGCATTGCAAATTATTCTCATTAAAGAGTTTGTTTTAATTCATCTATCCCATTGATGTGACATTTACCCTCTCTCTGCCTCGATCCATTTCAGCTAAGATATTGGCCACCTTACCAAATGACATCAGTAACGGGTCTTCTAAATTATTTTCACCCATTCTTTCCCAAATATGCCTAACTAAAAATGTTGCTCTTATCCCCATCTTAGTGCACTGCACTCGTAGATATTCACAGATCTTGTGTGTTTTAGGTTTATCCAAGAGAAAGGGAAAGAAGTTTTTAAACTCATATAAATTATTCCAAAACTTGTTAGAAATAAAATAAGGAAATATATTTATGTACATTAAAGGCTTTCATTATTGTTTCCATCTTTTTTGATGTAGTGTCATTAGTGTGGTGTTCTTAATTATATAGAAGTAATTAATGGAAATGATAATAATAATAACAATAACAATAACAATAAAAATGGCACCAAAATATAACCTTGATTAAGAGTAATGTAAGGTAGAAATGTAACTTTTCTCTTAATCTAGGTTATATATTGGTGTCATTATTATTATTATTATTATCAACTAGAATCTAGATCTAAAAGTTTTTTGAAGTAGGAATAAGTTAATAAGTGGACATAACTAACTTCCTAAAAGAAATATTTATTAGATGCATTCTGTCTCTATGAATATTTATTACGACTACCAATATTCTTTCATTCTTGTGGAGCAATAACTAGTTCTTTCCTTTTGCTAGGATTGACAACATTATCTTGGTATCTTAGGTAGGTTTTATAATAGAAACTATGTCATGTATGTGTAGTCTCTATTTTTAACCAGACTATCACTTATATTATTTGCAACTCTATCTATGTATAAATAAATATTTAAACCCTCAAATTCCTATTAGCGGTCTTGGATTCAGGAATTTTATGTATATATTTATAGCTCTTTGGTCTATGATCTATGGTCTATGATGATTTTCTATTTATCTGTATTCAAATATTAACATATTGCTCTTTATGCAATCTTAAAGTATAAAACTTGTTTTTTTTTATGGAAGAAAATATTTTCTTGTTCTTTGTACTCATCTCTTTCTACAGTAAATGCTTGTTCAAAAAGGAATATGTGCTCTAAAATGAGTCTGTTAATTCTTGAAATACATGCAATTATTTGTATTTTCCCATTAATATATTCAAAGAATAACAGCTAAAGAAATTCTACTGTCTATTTATGCATTTTTTTCTTCCTGCAACTACATTTTGGATGACATAGATTTGTATAAGCATTATTTTTCTTTATTGCAACTAGACCAAAAACAACCAAATCACTTGTTCCTATCACCCTCAAGCCTAAATCATTATTTCATAGGGACTAAAAATTTCAATAACCTTCTCCATATTAATCATAGCTTAACTCTTTCTCAGAACCATCAAACTCAAATCATCATCACAAGTATTCAATAACGTTATGTTTCCTCTATACTTGTCTTTCATTGTGTTACCAAGGAGAATAATCAATTAGCTTGCCTAGGTCTTTTTCCAACTTAGCCTCATCGATAAACCTAGGGAACCTTCTTGTCCTAACTTTCTTTTATTTTTTTCCCTCACCTCCCACTTCTTTGGGAGTAGGTTTACACTTGTCCTAATGGAAAATATTTACTCTAGTGGTTTTTTATCCCTTTTCACTCTCCCATGGAATAATGATCTACTCTTTTTGTAACTATATTCTCTAATAAGTTTGTCTCTAGTTAAATAAAATAAATTAAAAATAAAAATTACAAAAATTTTCTTCATTAGCAATGTTTAAGATGATATAAGTCTTTTTTTCTCAAAAAATTTCACAACATAAATAGAAAAAATTAAAATATTAAAATATTCATAAATGGAAGGACATCACACACCCTGTCAAAAAATTTAGAAACAATAATGACACCCTTTGATGTACATAAATATACTTATTTTATTTGAAGCAAGTTTTGGAATAATTTATATGACTTTGAAAACTTATTTCCCTTGCTCTTGGTTGGTCACGATCAAGATCTATGAATATCTATGAAAAGTCTATGAATATCTATGAAACGTTTGCATCGTACTGGGGATATAAGAGAAACATTTTGAGTTAGGAAACCTTGGGAAAGAATGAGTGAAAATAATTCAAAACACTCCTTAGAGATGTCATTTGTTAAGGTGGTCAATGTCTTGGCTAAAAAAACTAGGTAAGAGAGACGAATAACGTGGAATCAACAAGAGAGAGGGATTCAAATGACCTACATCACTAGAAACAATTGCATTTCTCCAACCCAACAATGTCAGAATGCGAGAAACACCATTCACAAAAACATCAACTACCCAAGGCCGCTACGAGCACTAGATGTAGGGTAGGAAGTGGGTTATGAAGATTTCACATGAGGGTGTTGAGGGTGGTGATAATAAGAGAGGGTGAAAAAAAAAGGTCGAAGAGGATGAAGATTAATTTTGCATTGATGGTGGTGAGAAGAAGAGGATGGAAACACAAGTTCAAAGAGGACAAGTTTCGACCATAGAACCTGAATGGACTCAGTATATTCAGGTGGAGGAGAAAGAAATGAAGGAACTATCACATACAAATAGGAGTACGACATTCCATCAGTGTAAAATAAATGACAACTATATTTTCAAAAATGGAACCCTTCGCTAACATAAGAGAATGTTTCCCATTTTCTAGGAGATTTTTATTTTGTTTTTATTTAAATGAGAATATTTTCCATTTTCCAAGAGATTTTTTTTATTATTATTTAAATACTATCCTAGATCCATATTAAATAAGAATGGTGTTTCCCCCATTCCAACATTGGCATGTTGGAGCACCGCAATTGCTTCTTGTCATGGAGGTAGATTGAATCTGTCTCTCCCATTGATGACACATTGGCCCTCTTTCTACCCCGATCCATTTCAGCCATGAAATCTATAATGAGTTTTCTGAATTATTTTCACTCATTCATTCCCAAAGATACCTAACTCAAAATCTTGTTCTTATTTGCATCTAAGCGCACTACTTTCATAGATCTTCATAGATATTGCATGTTTCAAGGTCAACCAAGAGCCAGGGTTGGAAGTTTTTAAAATCATATAAATTATTAAAAACTTGTTATGAATAAAATAAAATAAGGAAATTTATTTATGTACATCAAAGTGTGTCATTATTGTCTCAATGTATGTTATATTTTGGTTTTATTATTATTATTATTATTATTATTTATTTTATATAATTAACTATTATTTAGATATAAAATGTGTTTGGAATAAGAATATGTTAATAAGTGGATATATTTAACTTGCTAAAAGGTGTTCAACCATGATCTTTTTTTTTTGGAACTTTCACCAATGTGGATGTATTAAAATGACCCAAAACTTTGTAGAATAAAGTTCCATGGTCAATGTTTCTATCAATCAAACATAACAATAACATACTAAAAAATCTTCACCTCACCAGAGATGGAGAAGAATTTAGACTAAAAAAGGTTGACTTTGTCCACTTATTAGTAATGACTTATGTTCAAAATGTTTTAGTATATTTCTAAAAGACTTAAAATATATACATTTCTTCACATAAGACAGAATCTTCACCGGAGATGGAGAAGAATTTTAGACTAAAAAAAAGTTGAGTTTTTCCACTTATTAGTAAGAACTTACATTTAAAATGTTTTAAATACATGTCTGAAATATTTCTAATATATATGTATTTCTTAACCTAAGTTACATTTTTTGCAATTATTATTATTATTATTATTTTACTTATCTCTATTAACTATGTCTTGATGATTAACTAGGATTTAGATCTAAAAGGTGTTTGATATAAGAATGAATTAATAGGTTGACAAAATGTATTTTTAAGTGACTTTGTTTTTTCCAATAAGGAAAAGCTTCACTCTTGAAGGACAAAGTCTTTGTTAATTACATGAAATTGTCACTTATAAGAAATTATTATTAAATTTGGAGAAGAATTTAACAAAAAAATGTTGAGGTTGTCCATTTACTTACTCCATTTAATATACATTTATTGTCCCCAAGTTATTAATATTCTTGTCATATGATTAAGTGTTAACAAAAACTAATGTTTAAAAGGGTTTTAAAACACTACCCTTAATATACATTTATTGTCAAAAGTTATTAATATTTTTGTCATATGATTAAGTGTTAACAAAAACTAATGTTTAAAAGGGTTTTAAAACACTACCCTTAAAAAAGTGATAAAAGTGATGACACCCCATCAAAAATGTTTGTGGAGTTTACTTTTCCACGTAAGGCAGTGTTTCACTTTTTAAGTACAAAGTTTTCATTAACTAGATGAAATTATAAGTTATGGAAAAATTATCATCAAATTTGAAGAATAATTTCAACAAAAAAATGTTGAGTTTGTACACTTATTAACTTACTCCATTTAATATAAATTTGTCTATACCATCATTATTAATATCCTTCATATACATTTAAAATGGGCTTGAAGAATAATTCCATAATGAAACCCCATCAAAAAAGCTGGAAACAATAATGACATCCTTTGATGTACATAAATATATTTCCTTATTTATTTGTAGCAAGTTTTGGAATAATTTTGGATAAGAAAAAGATTTTGAGTTAGGCAACTTTGGGAAAGAACGAGTGAAAATAATTCATAAGAATCCTGAGATATGTCATTTGGGAAGGTGGTCAATCTCTTAACTGAAATGGATAGGGGAAGAGAGAGGGTCAATGTGGCATCAATGGGAGAGATGGATTCAGATGACCTACATGAGGAGAATCAGTTGCATTGATCCAACCCCCCAATGTCAGAATGTGAGAAGCACCATTCGTAGCAACAACCAAAATCCAATGCCAATATGAGCACCAATATAGGACAAGGTAGAAAGTTGGCCAAGAATCCACAGGCTTTGTCACATGCGTTTGTTTAGGGTGGTGAGAAGAAGAGAGGATGGAAATGCAAGGTTGAAGAGGACTAAGAATAACTTTGTGTTTATAGTGGTGAGAAGAAGAGAGGACATAAACACAAGGTCAGTTAGGACAGGTTTCGACCACAAAATCGAAATGGCCTTAGTATATCCAGACAGAGGAGAATAAAAAAAAGACACTATCACATAAATATGTGAGTATGATGTGCTATTAGTGTAAAAGAAATGGCAAAGGTAGAGTGTTCTATTATTCCAATTTCCCAAAGTGGTATTGTATCTTTTGCATTGGAAAATGGTACACTTTGCTAACTGAAGAGAATATTTCACAGGTCTATCCATTTTTTCGGTATATTTGCATTTTGTTTTTATTTAAATGTCATCCTAGATCCATGTTAACTTTGGATCTATCAAGAGCCCAGAGGGATCAAATATATCAAGGTGAAAACATTTTTTAGTGTGTAAAACTTGAGGAAAGTTTAAAGATTTTCACCTCAAGAGATGTGATCCCTCTTGACATTTGATAATTAAGAGTTAAGAAGGATCTAGGACGGTTTCAGTCATGGGAGGTCACAAAAAAGTTGTAGATGATCAACATTATGTATATGTATGTGTCTAAGATAGATTTCCTCATTTGAAATTTACTCACTTTCCTCAGTTGGTTGCAAGCATAGAAAGTATTATCGAGAAGGATCAATGTGCATCCATTTTCTTCTGGTTTAGTATAGTGATACAATTTTTCTGAGATGAATCTAATCATTTTAAATTTATTGAGTTTCCATAGTTAAGATGGTTTTAGGATGGTATTTAACTAAAAGAAAAATACAAATATCTTGACAACATAGATAGACCTAGGCAATATTCTCTTTTGTTAGCGAAGGGTTACATTTTTCAATGAAGAAAAGACAATACCACTTTGAACATTTGGAACAATTGACCAATCTTCCATTGTCATTTCTTTTACACTGATGGCATGTCGTACTTGTAGTTTTTTGTGACGACTCCTTCATTTTTTTCTCCTTTGCCTGAATATAATAAGGCCATTCAGGTTGTGTGATCCAAATTTGTCCTCTTTGACATTGGTTTTTTATTCTCTCTTCTTCTCATGACCATGGATGCCAAATTATTCTTGGTCCTCTTCGAACTTGTGTTTTTTTTCTCTCTTCTTCTCACCACCCTCAACACCCTCATGTGACATCTCCTAGGAATTCTTGCCCCTTTTCCTACACTCGAACTTGGTTCTAGCAATGGCTTTGTATTGTTGTTGTTGTTGTGAATGGTTTTTCTTTCATTCCAAAATTAGTAGGTTGAATCACTGCAACTACTTCTCACCGTGGAGGTCATATGAATCCATCTCTTCCATTGATATCAAGATCCCCCTCTCTATGCCTTGATCCATCTCTTTCCACTGATATTAGAATCTCTGGCGAAACTAGAGATTCTGTGTTCGATCCCCAGTACGGTCGCCAATTCTTCTATAGTGGGAAAACCCCCCTATGGACTACAATAGGGTTCAATCATGCAGGCAGAGATAACTGTCTAAAGTCTCCTACTTTTAAGGACTATCCCAAGAATACCCCACATTCATGCATAAAATACAAAGTATAAGGATCCGGTAGTCTTACCTTAAACTCTGCGTTCGCTGTCGATCCTTTTGCGTTCAATCACTTCTCGACTGCAAATATCCTCCCAAGGATGACCTGCATTCACCAAATGACAAACAAGAAACTACGAACATGCATCTTATATATGAATTAGTGGGTTATATGTCATAATAAAATGTAAATCAAACATGAAGATTGAACACATCATATGGCGGGATGGAAAAAATACTTCTTTATATTAATATCTCAGAGTCACTTACAAAATGAGATCAATGACTGCTCCTCGAACCCGGTCTTGGGCTCCTCTTCACCAAGCTCCAACTACTTCCACTTATCCTTATTCACTCACACTTATCTCTAGAGAATGGGCATAGGCTTATGAATAAGGAAAAAGGCAAGAATAGGGAATTCTGGCTCAAAACTCACAAAGTGGCAGCAAATTCTTGGGGCAAGGGGGGAAAGTGAAATGGACAGAGTTTCACTGTAGCTATGTTTATCCTTGGAATGGGACCCCAACACCTCCTTTTATATGAAAAAAGGATGGTTATTCGGTTGGGTGAAGGGCTATAGGTGGTGGATTAGTTGGGAAACTACCCAATAGCCCGTAATCTCAACGAATCCCTTGCAAATTTTTATTTTTTGCAAATTTGGTGGGTATACATGGGCTGTAATGGTACAACTAACATACGTACGTGGACAGTAGTGGTGCAGGGTGCGTACACATTCAAAAATTGTGTTTTTAAGAACAATGGTTCAATGTTGGCTTGGAAAAAATAGTAAGTAAGATGGTTTGATGTCAAGTATGCATGTATGGTGCAATTTAAGGTTATAACACAATTGAAGGATCAAATCCTATCACTAAGAGAGGGGGGGGGGTAAATTAGTGACACAATAATTTTATCAAATTTTTACTTTTGTTAATTATGTATTACATAAATGCAAACAAAATTTGAACATAGTGTTTTATCGTGGAAACCAATTGGGAAAACCACAAACACTTTTCTATTAAAAACAAAATTTTGTTTTACAAGTTACAATAGCAGGAAGATGTTTTCTTCCTCTTTAGGATCAATGTGCATCCATTTTCTTCTGGTTTAGTATAGTGATACAATTTTTCTGAGATGAATCTAATCATTTTTAATTTACTGAGTTTCCAGAGTTAAGATGGTTTTAGGATGGTATTTAAATAAAAGAAAAATACAAATATCTTGACAACATAGATAGACCTAGGCAATATTCTCTTTTGTTAGCAAAGGGTTACACTTTTCAATGAAGAAAAGACAATACCACTTTGAACATTTGAAACAATTGACCAATCTTCTATTGTCATTTCTTTTACACCGATGGCATGTCGTACTTGTAGTTTTTTGTGACGGTTCCTTCATTTTTTTCTCCTTTGCCTGAATATAATAAGGCCATTCAGGTTGTGTGTTCCAAATTTGTCCTCTTTGACCTTGGTTTTTTATTCTCTCTTCTTCTCATGACCATGGATGCCAAATTATTCTTGGTCCTCTTCGAACTTGTGTTTTTTTTCTCTCTTCTTCTCACCACCCTCAACGCCCTCATGTGACATCTCCTAGAAATTCTTGCCCTTCCTTATACACTCGGATTTGGTTCTAGCAATGGCTTTGTATTGTTGTTGTTGTTGTGAATGGTTTTTCTTTCATTCCAAAATTGGTAGATTGAATCACTACAACTACTTATCACCATGGAGGTCATATGAATCCATCTCTTCCACTGATATCATGATCCCCCTCTCTATGCCTTGATCCATCTCTTTCCACTAATATCAGAATCTCTAGCGAAACCAGAGATTCTGGGTTCGGTCCCTAGTACGGTCGTCAATTCTGCTATAGTGGGAAAACCCCCCTATGGACTACACTAGGGTTCAATCATGCAGGTAGAGATAACCGTCTAAAGTCTCCTACTTTTAAGGACTATCCCAAGAATACCCCACATTCATACATAAAATACAAAGTATAAGGATCCGGTAGTCTTACCTTAAACTCTGCGTCCGGTGTCGATCCTTTTGTGTTCGGTTGCTTCTCGACTGCAAGTGGCCTCCCAAGGCTGACCTACATTCACCAAATGACAAACAAGAAACTATGAACATGCATCTTATATATGAATTAGTGGTTTATATGTCATAATAAAATGTAAATCAAACATGAAGATTGAACACATCATATAGTGGGACGGAAAAAATACTTCTTTATATTAATCTCACGGAGTCACTTACAAAATGAGATCGACGACTGCTCCTCGAACCCGGTCCTAGGCTCCTCTTCACCAAGCTCCAACTGCTTCCACTTATCCTTCTTCTCTCACACTTCTCTCTAGAGAATGGGCATAGGCTTATGAATAAGGAAAAAGGCAAGAATAGGGAATTTTGGCTCAAAAATCAAAAGTGGCAGCAAATTCTTCGGGCAAGGGGGGAAAGTGAAATGGGTAGAGTTTCACTGTAGTTATGTTTATCCTTGGAATGAGACCCCAACACTCCTTTTATATGACAAAACGATGGTTATTCGGTTGGGTGAAGGGCTATAGGTGGTGGATTAGTTGGGAAACTACCCAATAGCCCATAATTTCAACAAATCCCTGGCAAATTTTTATTTTTTGCGAATTTTGTGGGTATACACGGGCTGTAATGGTGCAGCTAGCATATGTACGCGGACAGTAGTGCTGCAGGGTGCATACATATTCAAAAATTGTGTTTTTAAGAACAGTTGTTCAGTGTTGGCTTGGCAAAAATAGTAAGTAAGATGGTTTGATGCCAGGTATTCATGTACAATTTTTCTGAGATGAATCTAATCATTTTAAATTTACTGAGTTTCCAGAGTTAAGATGGTTTTAGGATGGTATTTAAATAAAAGAAAAATACAAATATCTTCACAACATAGACAGACCTAGGCAATATTCTTTTTTGTTAGCAAAGGGTTACATTTTTCAATGAAGAAAAGACAATACCACTTTGAACATTTGAAACAATTGACCAATCTTCTATTGTCATTTCTTTTACACCGATGGCATGTCATACTTGTAGTTTTTTGTGACGGTTCCTTCATTTTTTTCTCCTTTGCCTGAATATAATAAGGCCATTCAGGTTGTGTGTTCCAAATCTGTCCTCTTTGACATTGGTTTTTTATTCTCTCTTCTTCTCATGACCATGGATGCCAAATTATTCTTGGTCCTCTTCGAACTTGTGTTTTTTTTCTCTCTTCTTCTCGCCACCCTCAACACCCTTATGTGACATATCCTAGGAATTCTTGTCCCTCTTCCTACACTCGAGTTTGGTTCTAGCAATGGCTTTGTATTATTGTTGTTGTTGTGAATGGTTTTTCTTCCATTCCAAAATTGGTAGGTTGAATCACTGCAACTACTTCTCACTGTGGAGTTCATATGAATCCATCTCTTCCATTGATATCACGATCCCCCTCTCTATGCCTTGATCCATCTCTTTCCATTGATATCAGAATCTCTAGTGAAACCAAAGATTCTGGGTTCAATACCCAGTACGGTCACCAATTATGCTATAGTGGGAAAACCCCCCTATGAACTACACTAGGGTTCAATCATGCAGGCAGAGATAACCATTTAAATTCTCCTAGTTTTAACAACTATCCCAACAATACCCCACATTCATGCATAAAATACAAAGTATAAGGATCTGGTAGTCTTACCTTAAACTCTGCATCCGATGTCGATCCTTTTGCGTTTGGTCGCTTCTCAAATGCAAGTCTCCTCCCAAGGATGACCTACATTCACCAAACGACAAACAGGAAACTACAAACATGCATCTTGTATATGAATTAGTGGGTTATATGTCATAATAAAATGTAAATCAAACATGAAGATTGAACACATCATATGGCAGGACGAAAAAAATACTTCTTTATATTAATCTCACAGAGTCACTTACAAAATGAGATCGACGACTACTCCTCGAACCCAGTCCTGGGATCCTCTTTGCCAAGCTCCAAATTCTTCCACTTATCCTTCTTCTCTCACACTTCTCTCTAGAGAATGGGCATAGGCTTATGAATAAGGAATTCTGGCTCAAAACTCACAAAGTTGCAGCGAATTCTTGGGGCAAGGGGGAAAAGTGAAATGGGAAGAGTTTCACTGTAGCTATGTTTATCCATGGAATGATACCCCAACACCTCCTTTTATATGACAAAAGTATGGTTATTTGGTTGGGTGAAGGGCTATAGGTGGTGGATTAGTTGGGAAACTACCCAATAGCCCGTAATCTCAATGAATCCCTTGCAAATTTTTATTTTTTGTAAATTTTGTGGGTATACACGGGTTGTAATGGTGCAGCTAGCATACTTACGTGGACAATAGTGGTATAGGGTGCATACATATTCAAAAATTGTGTTTTTAAGAATAGTTGTTCAGTGTTGGCTTGGCAAAAATAGTAAGTAAGATGGTTTGATGCGAGGTATGCATGTATGGTGCAATTTAGGGTTATAAGAAGTGGAGGATCACATCCCACTATCACTAGGGGGTGAATGTTGTACAATAATTTTATCACATTTTTACTTTTGTGGGGGGGGGGAGGGGGTGAATCAGTGACACAATAATTTTATCACATTTTTACTTTTGTTAATTATGTATTACAAAAATGCAAACAAAATTTGAACACAATGTTTTATCGTGGAAACCAATTGGAAAAACCACAAACACTTTTCTATTAACTACAAAATTTTGTTTTACAAGTTAAAATAGAAGGAAGATGTTTTATTCCTCTTTAGATCAGCACCCACTGATCAAGATGCACCCACACCCCTATTCACCAGCTCCAAGTGGTAGGAGGCTACAACCCCCTATTTAGTCAGCTACAACTGATAAGCAAGAACCAACTCCCCTGCAGGCTCCAACCTACCCTAGCACCTCACAGCCACCCTATGTTCATCAATATGGAAATAGGATATGCAATCCTACAGAAGTCTTCTATATCAAAAAATGAACATCATAACTACTTCTCTTGCTCCTTTTGTTCTTATCTTCAATGACTCTTTGACAGACACCGATTTCTCCTTCACAACTCAACATACTTATAAGTGTTTCATTTTTTCAACACGACTCTTCATAAACCTCACACTTCTTCATCTAATAGATTATATATCTAATTATCATTGATTATTACTAACACAATTATCATTCTTCTTCGATTTAGTTCCATCCTTTAATGCACAAATGATTTAATCGATATTCAATCTAATTGTTTCTTTGTGCAGGTTATTGTCTTTGTGTTTTTGTAGGGTTTTACTAAATTTGGTGATCATCTGGACATGACAGCATGTAAACCTTTCAACAATTATGGTGGATTTTTAATAGCCTCTGTTATCTTCTTCATGTGATCCACCTTCGCCATGATCTTTGTCATTTTACAGAAATTGTGACAGTGTGAGATCTTTGGTGTTATGGAGGGTTTTACTGAACATGGTGAACCTCCAAATTTATCATTCTGTTACATATTTTGACAAATTAGCAGTCTCAACATCTTGATGTATATTCAATTGGTAGTGAACTTGATGATCCTCCAGACTTGGCATTATGCCAAAGACTCCAATAAAAATGGCATTCTTACCACCAACCGAAATAACGAACGCACCTAAGCCCACGATCACTTCATATGACCGTTGTGTCAACAGATATATAAAAAAAATACTAATCCATCAGATGAGATCATATCCTCGTGTCACTTCTTCCAAAAGGTAAGGGAGCCTAACAGGTCATCCTGGGCTCCAGGTTGGTGATCCTCTTGTGAATTCCAAGAACCTAGAGCCCCCGCCATACCTTTGTAGTACACGTCGAATAGGTATAATGACGGTGGTCTATATAAACCCACATAAAACTTTCCTCACTTCCAATGTGGGATAAATCCCACTGAATGAGTCAATCGACAACGCCAATCACTTGATGGGACGGTTTTTGAGTCTTCGCAATAAACTCTTCATTCTTATTCCTTTGTGATTTTATCGATCCTCTAATCTGCTTCTCGATTCAATTTCAAGCTCTGCAATTATGTTTGTATTTTTTTCTTTATCAAGTCGAGGTCTCCAATCATCTTCATCCTTCTTCTTTCTTACATTCAAGAGCTCTTGCATGTCATCTTTTTCAGATTCATGTCGAACTCTGTCATCAACTAATCTAGAAGCTGAACAATTACAATGATCATAGGATTATTTCTCCCCGTGCAATTTCTGGTTTTCTCCACTATGTGCACTACCTGAATGATCATATCGAAGATGTGAACGATCAAGCCGCAAACTTATTTCATCTTAAATCAAATGATCCATCTGAGAATACATGTCATCTCACTCATGGTGTATTGATCTTGATGTGTCATCTACCGTGTCTTTAACCTTTCCTCATTTCTCTTTGTGTCTCCTTTTCTCTTTCAGACGATCCTTGTCAATATTGGAGAGACTAGTTTCTTCTTTGCTGCAACCTCTCTCCCTTTAACTACCATGCCACATTTTTTCTTTAAAATGATTTCTTCTCCTACCTACAAGCATTGAGTTGTCCTCTTCTCTATATCTCTTGTTTTTCCCTTCTCATATGTTATTTATCTTTGAGATCCTGAATGCTTTGATCCTTGTCTGATCTCTCTCTCCTAGACAAGTCTTTGATCTTTAACTCAACCATCGTCTCATTGTTTCTTTTGGTTCTTCTACCATGGACTGCAACCATCATGAGAAGCTTCAGGGTGTCCCACTTCAATGATCTCATATAATGCACTACTTTCTTTAGGAGACAGACTTCTGATTCTCCGATCATGGACAATGAGACTGCCTAGGTATAACCTACTTCCAGGTATGTCAAGCATAGAAAACTTTCCACCTTTGTCCCTTTCATTTGCTATGAAATTGTTGTCTGCTGGAACAACCTCTTTTCACAGTAGCTAGCAAGTAAGTTTGAGGACCCTAAGGCATGGTCTTCTCATTACTATGCTCAATGCACATTGCTTATCCGTCAATGCCAACCATCTGCTTTGTCATCATACTACCTCATCAATGGCTCTGTCAACATAGACATGTCATCACAGTCGCCATAATATCAACACATCTAAAATATATGCAACATTAGTATCCCTATTCCAGTCATGATTATGCAGTAGAGTCAATACCATCAATGCTAATGGCATCAATGCCATTATCATCATCACAGATCTATTGTCAATGCCAACCTCTATTTCCATATTGCCAACAATATTATATATTCAAATTAAACTATTACAATGATGAGTGTTTCATATATATAGAACATATGGTGACCATCCATGAAAGGATGTGTCCATTGGATAATAAATAACTATTTATTTATTATATATATTTATACTAAACAACTTTTCACTTTTTACTTTTCACATTATGAATACCTACCATAGTTACAATTTCAACAATTATAACACACATGAATAAGAATGTCACTAACAAGCCTACATAAACTTCATATATAAGCTAATTCATGTCTCGTAGGAAAGGAAGATTGTTCACCTTTAACACTATTGTTTTGGGGGCTAACAGTTAACATTAAGAAGAAATTCTAATTTTCATGGTAGATTTATGTTTCTCTTAGTTATAGTTGTCATGGTTCTGGATCTATTTCCAAAATGACGAACATTCTCAAACTTCCTCGTTAATATTGTTGGTGCTCTTCTTTTACTAGAAAAAGAAAATTTCTAACCCCATCAGTGTACAAAAATAAATTATCTCTTGTATCAATATGCAACTTGCATTTTCCATTGCAGTTTAGTGAAGAGGTAGAAAATAAGAGGGGATTTAGTAAACTAATAACCTATTCATAAGTAATGTATAGTATGCTCAAGATACTGCAGCAGATTTGGGTCTTACACAAGTTGTCATTTTTTTAAATGTTACAATGAATGTTTCTATTGAATTTTAGACAATTTCTTATAAATATACTCTTCATAATTAAATTGTTATCTCTAACAATCATGAAAGGGGAACATATCTAAGTTTGGATTAAAATATAGTGAATTTTGATAACTAGAATTAGCAAAATTCACTGCTAAGTTGCTTACAATACATAACTTTACCATTTTTGGGCCTACGCTTATTTTTCTTTAAGTCTCTTACAAAGCAATCCTTGCATGGAATGTTAAACTTGGTTGGCAAATACTTTTCATTTACATGGTGTTAGTAAATTGCAAGTGCTTGGTGTCATTATATCGATAGTTCTTTCTGCTACTATTTGAAAAATAGGGTATGCTAGGAACTTTTGTGAGCTATGTTAATCACAAGGTGTTATTTCTTTTGATCCTTTGTAGAGATACCTAGAGAATTTATCTTTCTTGAAAGTAAAGGGTAATCCAATCATCTTTGATTAATATTGAAATTCACAAACAATGTTTTCTCTATTTATGCAATAGGTAGATATGTTACATGTTGCTACATGGGTTCATTATACTATTAAGGAACTACTGATCAGTTCCTTCCATTACGTACAATTGCACGTTATTATATTTCTCCATAAGAGACAGAAAACTAGGAAAACTTAGTGTAGCATCTTAAGTGATAGAAAACTCCGCACTTAACCCATAACCCACTTAAGAACTGCAAATTTACAACAGAAAATTAAATGCATCAAGCCTTGAACATATTCATTGAGCTCTCTAAAACAAAGCAAAGGCTTAGCTAAACCATTATGCAGAAAAGGTCTAAGAAAATTACACTTTCTTCTCCCATTTTATTGTTGACATTGTATTCGGTTGTAAAGTTACTTTGTTAATTTGGAATTGTTCACATTGCATTCGGTTGTAAAGTTACTTTGTTAATTTGGAATCAAACATTCGTGGAAGGACACGAGTTTACTTACCTGGGCCTGCATTTCATTGAAGAATCCAAATGCTTCATAGGGTTTCCCATTCTCTATGTACATAACCAGATATCACAGTGGCACATGATACCACGTGTCACTTAGGAATTTTGTCAAACTATTGGTGTGCATCCTCAATGCTCCCAGACTTGAAGTACCTCAACATAAATGTAGTCTGTGAGAACCAAGTTCATTTAGACATTCTGTCAAACACTTAACGTGCAACTATCAGCTCACACACTTTGCATACATTCCGACAACGCGATTCTATATAACAATATCGAGCTAGAATCCCTTGTTAATCATATGGGTATGAACCTTCCTTCCATATACAAATAGTTTGGTATCTATGAAAAACTGCAAATATTTTGGTATCGATGCAGTTCCTTCCATCTGCAAATAGTTTGGTATCTATGCAAAACTGCAAATATTTTGGTATCGATGCAGAACTGCAAGAGACAATTGTAGTTGTTTGGATTTCATGGGAATGTTTCTATTGTCCATTGGAGCCAAAACTTTGGTTTACTCAACCCTCCTTGCAGAGTGTACAAGAATCCCTTTCATTTTCTGTTGAGGGTGTTGGTGGAAGAGAAAACCCCAAAAAAGTGTATTGGTATCGACACCATACGAATCCCTTGAGGGATTGGTGAGAGTGGAATAGGAAACCCAAAATTCCATTCTGTAAATTATGCTTTCTCCAGTGTGTTTTTGGAACAAAGAAATCCCCTTTTTTGGTGTATTTTATTTATTTTATGTTTTTCGTCTTGTTTTTGGGTGTATTTTATTTCTCTCATGTTATTTTTTTATTATTAATTTACAAGTTTTACTTTCATCATAAATGTAATTTAACTAATTCGAAAATGCAAATTACAGAATTTTAATGTGAAAAAATAAATTTTGGCAATATGTTTGTTTGGTTAGTGTTCCCCTCCTCCTAATTTGTGGGTTGTCTTTGTGTGGGTGTGTGCAAGTGAAACGACAATTAGATACAATTATCTCTAACATTTTGGAATTGCTTATACAACTATAAAATCTCTTCCTCCTCTCCTTATTTAGGTGAGGGTCAGACTAAAAACACATGTACAAAGTCGTGTTAGAGTGAAACCTTTTATAGAAATAACCATAAACCAAAAAATTATATTCACTTCTTTTTATTAGTTTTTTTTTAAATAATTTATGAAATGATACAAGAACTCTAACATTATATTAATAACTTGTGTGCTTATAATCCATTAGGAACTATGAACTATAAAAAACTTACTTTAACTATGAAAGAGATATTTAAACCTCGCACCTTGTATATTTATATTGACAATTGGTGGGTACCACCTTTGACTGACAACACTGGATCAATATCGTGAATAGAAATAGAAATTAAATGTGAATTTTTATTAATGTCCATGAATGACCAAGATGGCTCAATGGCTCGATTAAAATGGTTCTCGTCTATGTTTCAAATGAGCTAGTTGCACTCCAAGTCTGTCTTGGACAATTTAATGCAAAGTGGAGAAAGACCCTAAACAAGCTACTAGATTTGAACTTTGATGCTTGGTAATTTTAAGGGTCAAGGGTTTTATGTTGTATAACTAGATTACCTAATTAGTTGGCATTAATCTAGATCACAATCAATCCATCCTTTGTTTCACTTCAACTCTCTATCACCATGGGTTCTCAACACTTTGTCATTGGGTGTTCCTACTACTAGATCATCGTCTGAGTTTTATGGTGCATATTTTTTTTTATCACCATTCATCTCAGCAATTAGGTCACCATGACGTGTTCTTGGCTATGTCGTAGAACACGAGAGATGGAGGGATGGTAGTCAAGGAAGAAAATATTAAGGTAGTTGGGCCTATGTAGTGAGGGAAAAGGTTTATTGGGCTTGCATAGTGGGGTTAGAGGTTTATTGTATAACATATTTGTTTTTTAATAGTGTTTTTGTTTAGTTCTTTTCTTTTTTTATAATTTTTTTTTTTTCATTTTCTTTATTATGTATACCTCTCAACCCTATCCATTTCAATCATCCTTGGATGAGGAAATAGAGCCTCAGACACATCACCCCAACAATCAGGGTGTCTAATGTACTAATCCATTGTTTTCTTCATCTCTCTTCCCATTTAGTACTTTCTTACCACCCCAAATCCTTGAGTTCCTTATCAACCAAATAATATCTCCGGTCATTGAAATTCTTGTTATCTACAAACTTTATAAAATTCTCTGGATCTAATGAAAGAAGCTTACTGATATTCTTAGCCACATCAATGACCCTTCTTTCCTTATGTGTACCAATATTGTACATGTAACCAACTTCACCTTTATGTAGAACAACTTCAAAAGCCTTAGCCACATCCTCATAGTGAAAATAACTCCTAACATTGGATCCATCACCATGAATCGAAAGTGACTTACCTTGCATTGCAAGAAGAATGAACTTGTTTATGAGTTTTTCAGGACACTGATTAGGCCCATATACGTTGTTACCTCTTTTGGTGATCACAAGCAAGTCGTAGGATCTTCCATAGGCCGTGACTAGCATCTCTTCTCTTGCCTTTGTTGCAGAGTAAGGATTGGTGGGTAGAAGCTGACATGGCTCATGATTTCCCTCAATGGCATCCATCTTTGTTTCACCATAAAATTCATTAGTGCTCACATGAATGAATCTTCTAATCAGCCCAGCCACTTTGCATGATTCAAGAAGGACATGAGTGTCATAGAAGTTCTTCGTAAACTCGAATTTGTTCCCGAATGAATTGTCCATGTGGGTCTAGGCTGCAAAATGAATTATAGTATCAATTTTTTATGTGATCAACATATAATTTATTACATATGCACTCTCAATATCTCCCTTCACAAAATTGAAATTGGGAGAAGAACATGGGGTAGAAGATTCTTCAAGTTTGAGCAATAAGTAGGTTTGTCCAGTACCACAATCTTGTGTTGTGAGTATTTCCTCACTAGTATGTTGGCTACTGAGATGCAATGAATCTTTCAACACCAGTGAAAATAATATTCTTGGGCACATATCCTCCATTACCATTTTCCATTTTTCCCACATATCACTATTAGAATCACATTCAAATAAAACAAGGATGCCCAGATCTCTATTATTTGTGCCTTGACCCTTGTTGTGTTACTACTTTCTCTCTACCCAAATTTTTAACAAGTATTTTGTTTATGAGAAGATTGGCACCACTAGTAAATAATAAATATACTAATTAATGAATTGGAGAAGGATACATTACCCACAAAAGTAGTCGTCGAAGTGAAATACGCATCGAAGACAAGATTGTGAATATGATCTTCAGACAAGATTGTGAATACAACTTCAGTGTTGAAAACATCCTTCAAGTCCCAAATTACCAAATGTGTTTGACTGTTTCATATAATTTACATTAAGATTACTTTCGAAAAGTAATTTTATTTACAATTGAAGAGGAAAGGAACTTATAATATTGACCAATTCTGGTGAGGGTGAGAGGGAGGGAGTTAACAATCTTGGTCAATATTATAAGTTCCTTTCCTGTTCAATTGTAAATAAAATTACTTCCAGAAGTATTCTTAATGTAAATTATATGAAACAATCTAATGCATTTTGCAATTTGGGAGTTGAAGGATGTCTTGAACACTGAAGTTGTATTCACAGTCTTGTCTGAAGCTAATATTCACAGTCTTGTTTTTGATGTGGATTTCACTTCGATGACTACTTTTGTAGGTAATGGATCCTCCTCCAATTCTTTAATTTGACTATTTATTATTTACCATTGGCGTCGATCTTCTCATAAACGAAACACTTGTTAAAAATTTGGGCAAAGAGCAAGCAATAGCACAACAAGGGGAAAGGCACAAAGAATAGAGATTTGGACATCCTTGTTTTGGCAGACTCAACCATTTTTTTCTCTTTGCTGGTACGCAAAACACCATCATTATTATCATCTAATTTATAGACGTAAATTTTTTGAAAGTAAAATTAGTTTTTTCCCCACCAAAGAAGACCTAGATAATCTTAGTTCATGGAATATGTTCATTTTAATGTTTTTTTGAGAGAGATTTAGCTATTTGAGTTTTTGGATTTTTTTATTTTTTGTTTTTCATTAAGATGTTATCACTCCACTCACACCCACGACACCTTTCACTTTTGTTTTAATGATTCCAAATCCTAATCCATGTCAACTATGTTCTCCAACAATACAAAATATTAAGTCTAACCACAACTATATCGTCTATTCAATTCAACAAATCAATCCCATTGAGATATGAGAACCACATATTGAACTTGAAATCCGATTCAATTGAAACAAAATCCTCTCCATATTCTTCCATGGGGATTCTGACGATGCACATGAGACAATGGTGTAAAACAGGGGAGACAACAATTTACAAAAAAAACCTTCCTTGAATATGCAAGCTTCCAACTTCTGAAGAAATAATTTATTCATGATTTCATACATAACCAGAAAAAAATATATAGAACCAAACCTCATATACAATGTCTAAACCATAACAATTTGCAAGGAATATTATATCCAATTTTCCTTTGTAGTTGTTAGAGACCAATGACAGAGAAGGTCGAAAAAAACCATGTAAAAGTTTTCATGTGTGGGTGCCTGTAGTGGAGACTCCATACACAATAAGACACATGACATATTCACTTTGTCAACTGGTACCATTAATACAATTTTACTTCTAGCGTAGTTCCTTGATCATATAATTGATTTCCTAAATGTGAGCTTTAAGCCAAAACCTTCAAAATGTATGGAAAACCCTATCTCACTAAACAATCTCTAAATGCAATTATTGGACCATGAAAGATGGTTGTGATATTATAGAACTATTAGAGATCATTTGCCAATAAGGTTTGTAGTGTTGTGATTAGAAATAGAGAGGACAATGTACTTACAATATTATACCACATAATTATAATCAACAGATTTATGTTATTCTTAACCATAAAAACAAGGATTCAAATTGTGTTTGGAGTGTAACATAAATCTCACAAATAGTAATAGATCTTACTAGTCAACAATATACTCGTTATGAGATCAACAGGTCACCTATGGGAATTGATCTTTTTTTTTCTTTTTGTCATCTTCTCCAATGAGATTCTCAACTATCCATGTGGTACAACAATCAATGAAAATAATTTGTATCCATTTGGCATGCATTTCCCATTGTTGATTACCACTGTGAAATACTATCCAATTTTCATTTGCAGTTGTTAGAGACCAATGACAGAGAATGTCGACAACAGCCATGTAAACGTTTTCATGTATGGGTGCTTGCAACAAAGACTCCATACATATTAAGGCACATGGAACATTCACTTTTTCTAGTGGTACATTCACTTTGTCTAGTGGTACCATTAATACAGTTTACCCTATAGCATAGTTCTTTGATCATATAATTGATTTCCTAAATGTGAGCTTTAAGTCAAAACCTTCATAATGTATGGACAACCCTATGTATTTCCACTGAATGTTGAGGTCACCCACATCGTTGAATTATTTTATATGGGTTATCTGCATTGTTTTTCATCTATCAAACCCTCTACTACCATTGGAAGGTATAGGCCCAATTGCATCTAACTTTGCAACAAGCTTTCTCATTTATTTTATTTGGTTGTGATTAAAATAATGATATGTGGGAAAAATGCAAAATGGTAATGGAGGATATGTGCCCAAGAATATTCTTTTCACTGGTGTTGTGGGATTCATTGCATCTCAGTAGCCAAAAAACTGGTGAGGAAATACTCACAATACAATATTGTGGTACTGGACAAACTCGTCTATTGCTCAGACCCGGATAATCTTTTTCCCTCTATTTCTTCTCCCAATTTCCAGTTTGTGAAGGAAGATATTGGGAGTGAAGATCTAGTAAATTATATTTTGATCACAAAACAAATTGATACTATAATGCATTTTGCAGCCCAGACCCACGTGGACAATTCATTTGGGACCAAATTTGAGTTTACAAAGAACAACATGTATGGTACTCATGTCCTTCCTGAAGCATGCAAAGTGATCAGACTGATCAGAAGATTCATTCATGTAATCATTGATGAAGTTTATGGTGAAACAAAAATGGATGTCATTGAGGGAAATCATGAGGCCTGTCAACTTCTACCCACCAATCCTTACTCTACAACAAAGGAAAGAGCAGAGATGATGGCCATGGCCTATGGAAGATCCTACGGCTTGCTTGTGATCACCACAAGAGGTAACAAGGTATATGGGCCTAATTATTTTAATGAAAAACTCATACCCAATTTCATTCTTCTTCCAATGCAAGGTAGGTCACTCCCGATTCATGGTGATCGATCCAATGTTAGGAGTTATTTGTACTGTGAGGATGTGGCTGAGGATTTTGAATTTGTTCTACATAAAGTTGAAGTTGGTCATGTGTATAATATTGGTACACAGAAGGAAAGAAGGGTCATTTATGTGGCTAAGGATATGAGTAAGTTGATTTCAATGGATCCAAAGAATTTTATAAAGTTGGTATATAGCAGGACTTTCAATAACCAGAGATATTATTTGGCTGATAAGAAAATCAAGGATTTGTGGTGGTCTGAAAGGACTAAATGGGAAGAGGGATTGAATAAAACAATGGATTGGTACATTAGACACCCTAATTTGTGGGGTGAGGTGTCTGAGGCTCTATTTCCTCATACAAGGATGCTCACAATGGATGGGGTTAAGAGGTATATAAAAAAATTAAAAAATTAAAACATAAAAAAAAAAAAAACTAAACAAAAGCACCATTAAAAAACAAAAACGCTAGAAAATAAGCCTCTACCCACAGTATGCAAGCCCAATAAACCTTTTCCCCCATTACATAGACCCAACTACCTTAATCTTTGCTTCCTTGACTACCCTCCCTCCCTCCTTTATTTCTATGACATAGCTAAGAATACGCCATGGTGACCTAATCGTTGAGATGAATGGTGATAAAAAACATTATGCACAATAGCACTCACACGATGATTTAGTTCTAGGGACACACAACGACAAAGTGTTGAGAGCCCATGGTGATAGAGAGTTCTAGGGACACACAACGACAAAGTGTTGAGAGCCCATGGTGATAGAGAGATGAAGTGCAACAGAGGATGGATTGATTTTGATTTAGATCAATGTTAGCTAATTAGGTAATCTAGTTACACAACTAAAACCTTGACCCCAAAATTACCAAGCATCAAAGTTCAGATGTAGTAGATTGTTTAAGGTCTTTCTCCACTTTGCATTCAATTATTCAAGACACATGACCCATTTTCAATGCGTCATTGAGCCATCTTGGTCATTCATGGACATTAATAAAATTCACATTTAATTTGTATTTCTATTTACTATATTGATCTAGTGTTGTCAATCAAAGGTGGTACCTATCATTTGTCAATATAAATATACAAGGTGTGAGGTTTAAATCTCTCTTTCATAGTTAAAGTAAGTCGTTTATAGTTCATAGTTTCTCAATTGATTATAAGTACACAATTTATTAATACAATGTTAGAGTTCTCGAAGCCTTGCATAAATTATTTAAAAATGAAACTAATAAAAATAGCTGAATATAATTTTGTGGCGTATCTCTATTTCTATAAAAAAATTCACTCTAACACGACTTTTTCCAAGTGTTTTTAGTCCGACCATCACCAAAATCAGAAGAGGAAGACAAGATTTTATAGTCGTATAAGCAATTACAAAACATTAATTGTATCTTATTGTTGTTTCACTCACACACACCCACAAAATAAACCCACAAATTAGGAAGGGAACAATCACCAAACAAACATATTGCCAAAAAAAAAGAATTAACTTTAAAAATCAGTAATTTGCATTTTTGAATTAATAAATTTACATTTATAATGAAAGTAAAATTTGTAAATTTGAAAAAAAAATGGAAAAGAAATTAAATACACCCAAAAACAAGAGGGAAAACATAAAATAAATAAAATACACCAAAAAGGGGATTTCTTTGTTCCAACAACACACTGGAGAAATCGTAATTTACAGAATGGAATTTTGGGTTTCTATTCCACTCTGGCCAATCTCTCAACAGAAAGGGATTCTTATGATGTCCATGCCAATATACTCTTTTTGGGTTTGTTCTTCTGCCTATGTAAGAGGGTTGAGTAAACCAAAGTTTTGGCTTGAATGGACAATAGAAGCATTTCCATGAACTCCAAACAACTACGACTATCTCTTGTAGTTCTACATTGATACTAGAATATTTGCAGTTCTGCATCGATACCAGAATATTTGCAGATGACAGGAAGGTTCATACCCATATCATTAACAAGGGATTCTAGCTCAATATTTTTATACGGAATCACGTTGTTAGGATGCATGAGCTGGTAGTTGCACATTAAGTGTTTGACAAAATGTCTAAATGAACTTTGTTCTCACGGAATACAATTATGTTGAGGTACTTCAAATCTGGGAGCATTGAGGATGCACACCAGGAGTTTCACAAAATCCCTAAGCAAGTTGTGGTATCGTGTAATACTGTGATATCTGGTTATGTATAGAGGGAATGGGAAATCCTATGAAGCATTTGAATTCTTCGATGAAATGCAGGTCCAGGTAAGTAAACTTGTGTCCTTCCACAAATGTTTGATTCCAAATTAACAAAGTAACTTTACAACCAAATGCAATGTGAACAATAAAATGGGAGAAGAAATTGTAATATTCTGAGACCTTTTCTGCATGAAGGTTTAGCTAAGCCTCGTTTTTTTTAAAGAGGTCAATGAATATGTTCAAGGCATGATGCAAATAATTTTTTATTCTAAATTTGCATTTCTTAAGTGGGTTTTGGGTTAAGTGTTGAGTTTTCTATCACTTTAGTTGCTACACTAGGTTTTCCTAGTTTTATGTCTCTTATGGAGTGGTATAATAACATGAAAATGTACATAATGGAAGGAACATATCAGTGATTTCTTAATCATATAGTGAACTTATGTAATAGCCTGTAGCGGGTTTGTCTATTGCATAAACAGAGAAAACATTTTTTGTGAATTTCAATATTAATCAACGGTGATTGGATTACCGTTAGTTTCAAGAAAGATAAATTCTCTTGGTATATTTACAAAGGATCGTGAGAAATAACACCTTGTGATTAGCATAGATCACAAAAGTTCCTAGCATACCCTATTTTTCAAATTATAGCAACAAGAACTATCGATTTACTCACACCAAGCACTAGCAATTTACTAACACCAAGTCAATGAAACTTATTTTCCAACCAAGTTTAACATTCCGTGCAGGGAGTGTTTTGCAAGAGACTTGAAGAATAACAAGTCAAGGACCAAAAATGGTAAAGTTTTGTATTGGAAGAAAATTGTAAGGTCCTATCTAACAGAACCTAAAATTCATAATTTAAACATAAAATTTCTATCATTATTTCTTTACGGTTCTATATTCAGCAAAATAACAGTTCATGGTTCAGCAAAATTCAAAAAATGAGTAGCATGATATAAATAACATATTGAATAACATACACAACATAGTAAAATAATGAACCATCATAATGATAATGAGCATGCCATAATAATGAACATAAATACCTCTCAAGTGATGTTGTTTCCCCAACTCTGTCTGGACAAGCTAAAGTTGAAACTCTACCCAAGCTGCTCTGCCCAAACTCTGCCCAAATATGAACCTTTTCCTCCCATCCACCTAGGAATAGAGCCTCTTCGGCTCCCTAGCTCTAGGATTCTGTAAGGATTCCTGAACCTCGAGCCCAAAACTCCTAGCAATAGGTGCCCCCTGTCTCAGTCCACCAAACTCCAACAAGTTCCTCAAGCAAAACCAGTAGTACCCTCCTCCAACAAGCTACTCCAGCCCCCAAACCAACAATACAGTCCTCTCCCATGAAAATGATGCTCCCCCCCCCTCCCCAAATCAAAAAAGGTGTTTTCTCAAGTGTTTTTCCCTTCTCTTATCCTCCTTTCCCCCTCTCTCATTCACCGCCTTCTACCTTGATTAAGTCTCACCTTATCTATCCATTAAGTGTCACCTACCTTATCCCCTTTCTCTTTAATGGTTCCATCATTCGTACATTAAGTCTCCATTTAATAAATTAATAATTTATTAAACTCAAATTCATTAACCAAATATTTAATCATGAAATTAATTAATTAATTAATTAAACTAATATACATTAAACAATTATTTAAATCATGACAATTGATTAATTACTTAGGGTTGTTACATACACCCACCCTTCAGGAAACTTCATCCCGAAGTTAAAGTATTTTATGATACAAGGTAAAAGACACATGGTTCACACATTCATATCCAATAACAAACATTATTAGTAAGTAAGCCAAGAAAACTCATACATACTAGTGTACATGTACAAGAAATGCATGTGTAGCTAGTACATACAAGTCTCGTGCATGTACTAATAACAATAACTATCACCCTTGTAGTAATTCATGTATGCATCCAATCCAATCAACAAGACTATTGATTTTATAAAAGATAATAAACCAATGAAATGTTTGTGAATTCCCTTAATTACAATCATCTAGTTCAACAATTTTATTTAGACAATTGTGGTTTAGTTAATTAATTATGAATATACATATATACACAATTTATTTTCAGAAGGAAAACAATAAATTCCACCATAAGACAAATCTCCATACGTCTCAACTATTTCTACTCATCCTTCCTCCCTAACTTACTTCCATCTTCC